>CAKNXH010062263.1:33777-46452 GCA_932178445.1 Andricus quercusramuli
TGTCTGTTTGGCTGTCTGTTTGTCTGTCTGTTTGTCTGTCTGTCTGTTTGTCTGTTTGTCTGTCTGTTTCTCAGTCTGTGTGTCTGTCTGTTTGTATGTCTATTTGTCTGTCTGTCTGTTTTTCTGTCTTTTTGTCTGTCTGTTTGTCTGTCTGTTTGGCTGTCTGTATGTCTGTCTGTTTGTCTGTCTGTAGATTTTGAGTTTGTTAGCGCTATAACTTTTCGCGCTCGAAAATTTAACAACCCTAGTGGTAAATTTAAAAAAAAAAAAGTACAAGAAAGTAAAGCTATTTTCACAGGAATCTACATATAAATACAATAAATTACAACCAAAATTACAGAAAAGTACAACTTTTTTTCAATTATTGAGACGAATTTTGTACATTATTTTATTTTATTGCAGTTCTAATTTTCTACGGGAATTTACAACTTTTGCAGCCAGAAAATTGTTCTTTTTCGACCTGAGATGACAAATATTTAGAATATTGCAACGAGTAAAAAATAAATTTCCAAATAGGAAAAACGATTTTTAAACTATATAGTTAAATTTCAATCCAAGCAGTTGAAAAGTGAAAAGTGAAAAAATTACCTTGAAATTATTCAGATTCTTCTTTTAAAATTTTGGAAACCTTATTAAATATTCTTTTTAAAATAATTTTTCAAAAAAAATTATTGTTAGTTTTTCTAGGAATTTTGATACAAATATTTTATTTATTCACAACCTTTGAAAATGCTTAAAAAGTTAGGCATTTTGTGTAAAACTTCTTCAAAAATCTACATTGTGTTTCAAATGTTTTGAAATCTTTTCACGTTTTAAATTAATTTGGAATATTTTCAAAACTTCTAAATATATTTCAAACTTATTCGATTATTTTCCAAATTATTAATTGTTCAATTGTCATTTATTATTCAAAATTTTTCAGAAATCTTCTTGAATATTCTTTAAAAATTAATTATTCAAAATAAAAAAATTATTTGAAATTTTCCCAGCAAAGTTAAGAAAATTTTTTTATTTTCTTGGAACCTTCAAAGATCCTTAAAAAAATGGAAAATTTTATTTTATAATCTTCAAGAATCTACATTTAGTTTCTTATTTTCTGAAATCTTTCCCAGTTTTAAATTAAGTTTGGATCATTTCAAAACGTATTAAAAATTTGTTAAATAGAAGAATTAAAATTGTATCATTCAAAGTTTTAATTTAACACTCTTAAATATTAACGATTCAAGGCTTTCTATTTCAAATAATTCAGTTTCAAATCGTTTAGTTTTTAATATTTGCTGGAATGTCGACGTTTTGAGATCCCCTGAACCCAAAAAACAGGTTTTTACAAAATGTCTGTCTGTTTGTCTGTCTGTCTGTCTGTTTGTCTGTTTGTCTGTCTGTCTGTTTGTCTGTTTGTCTGTTTGTCTGTTTGTCTGTTTGTATGTCTGTCTGTTTTTCTGTTTGGCTGTCTGTCTGTCTGTCTGTCTGTCTGTCTGTCTGTCTGTCTGTCTGTCTGTCTGTCTGTCTGTCTGTCTGTCTGTTTGTCTGTCTGTCTGTTTGTCTGTCTGTTTGTCTGTTTGTCTGTCTGTTTGTCTGTCTGTAGATTTTTACTTAAAACGGCAAACAAAATGTTTCTATGACTTTTTTCGATAGAAGAAAAATTACCGGATTTATAGTCTTTACAACATTACAAAAAACAAACGAAAATTAACATTTTAAGTTATATACAACGCACGGCATAAAATAAAGTCAAGGAAAAAAAGTACATGTTCCAACAAAAAATTACAGTTGCAGAAATGTTGTACTTTATAGTAAAAATTTTTTCCACCAGGGATGCATTAAAAAATGATGACAAATAAAATTCAAATGAAAAATCGTTTGTCCATTTGTACTGGGATAGAATCCCTTTATTTTGAAAGTAGCTTCCGGAAGGGTCAGTTTCCCCATTACCCTGAAATATGACAGTCTGAAAATAGGATTAAGATTAACTGTAACCAGTACAGATTAAGATGGGGTTAACCATGATCCAACCATGGGGTTAAGGTTAACCCTTAGGGACTTGAAAGGGTAATTTACAACTTGTATTCAGAGTTCCAGAGGCTATAATAACTATTCAGTATTTATCTATTCATCTATTCACTGGAAACACCAACAAGAAGAAGAGGTTACGCTCAGTTTGCGAAATTATTCATCTTAAAGGGTTGCTTTTCACCTGACCAAAATTGTAAATTTGCCAAGGGTCCTCAACAATTTGTCAGGGTCTGTGCAAATTTCTGGAAAAGGGTGTACCTGCAATGATGACTTGTTGGTTTCTTATAATGATACCAGTTCTAAAGGGGTTCTAAACAAATCATTCTTTTTTTTAATGTTTGGCTTTTCGAATTGAACAATAAGAAATTAACAAACAGACGTTTCAAAAAGAAACATTCGAAATTGAATTATTTTTTTATTTGAAAGTAACTCAATTTCGAATGCCTCTTTTTGAGCCGTCTGTTTGTTAAAATAATAAATTAACAAACAGACGTCTCAAAAAGAGGCATTCGAAATTCAATTATTTTCAATTAAAAAAATAATTCAATTTCGGATGCCTCTTTTTGAGACGTCTGTTTGTTAAAATAAGAAATTAACAAACAGACATCTCACAGACTCATTCGAAATCGAATTATTTTTTTATTTGGAAGTAATTCAATTTCGAATGCCTCTTTTTGAGACCTCTGTTTGTTAGAATAAGAAATTAACAAACAGACATCTCAAAAAGAGTCATTCGGAATTGAATTATTTTTTAATAAAAAAATAATTCAATTTCGAATGCCGCTTTTTGAGACGTCTGTTTGTTAAAATAATAAATTAGCAAACAGACATCTCAAAAAGAGTCATTCGAAATTGAATTATTTTTTAAATTGAAAATAAATCAATTTCGAATGTCTCTTTTTGAGATGTATGTTTGTTAAAATAAGAAATTAACAAACAGACATCTTAAAAAGTGTCACCCGAAATTAAATCTTTTTCTTATTTTAACAAACAGAGGTCTCAAAAAGAGGCATTCGAATTTGAATTATTCTCAATTAAAAAAATAATTCAATTTCGAATGACTGATTTTGAGATGTCTGTTTGTTAAAATGAGAAATCAACAATCATCCCAAAAAGACTCATTCAAAATTGAATTATTTTTTTATTTGAAAGTAATTCAATTTCGAATGCCTCTTTTTGAGACGTATATGTTTGTTAAAATAAGAAATTAACAAACAGACATCTCAAAAAGAGTCACCCGAAAATTAATTTTTTTTTTATTTGAAATTAATTCAATTTCAAATGCCTCTTTTTGAGACTATGTTTTGTTAAAATAAGAAATTAAGAAACAGACATCCCAAAAAGACTCATTCGAAATTGAATTATTTTTGTATTTGAAAGTATAATTCAATTTCGAATGCCTCTTTTTGAGACGTATGTTTGTTAATTTCTTTTTGTTTAATTCGAAAAGCCAAACATTAAACAAAATTACACACTGTTATAAAACCATTTTCAGTCTGTAGCTGTATGTTTGAAAAAAGTCCTCTTTAATTCTAAATTAATGAAAAAATTAATTGAAAATAAGAAAATTTGTTATTTTTAATAGTACTCTAATAGTACTTTAATCAACCCCTATTGAAGTACTATTAAAAATAACAAATTTGGTGATTTTTACTTTTGATTATTACGGAATCATTATTATTATTATTATTATTATACCATTAAGCCTTTTCCTTTCAATAAATAAAAATAATAAATAAATGTAATGAGCAAAAATTAGCATTAGTCAATATTTTCACTAATTTAGAATTAGAGATGATTTTTTTTAAACATACAGATACAGACTGAAATTGTTTTATAACAGTGTATAATTTTTTTAATGTTCGGCTTTTTGAATTGAACGATAAGAAATTAACAAACAGACGTCTTAAAAAGAGGCATTCTGAATTGAATTATTTTTTATTTGAAAATTAACCAAATTGATCATTTCTTAATAAAAAAAAATGAGTTGAAGGGTCTCAAATCAGTAGAATGGCAAAGAAAAATCATATTTTCTATTTATTTGAACAAATGTACCTAATAGAGAATATGAAAATTAATTCAGACTGTTTTATTTCTGTGAATATTGAAATTTATCATATTTTCCCCTAACTGTGGAAATGAACAATTTTATTTCAATTCTTTAGAAAAATATTTGTCTGATAATTTTTCAGGTGTAAATAATTATATTTGAAAATGTTTATTTTTCCGGAAATCGATTCTGAAAATAATAATTTTGGAAGTTCTCGGCTTTGGGTTTGTTTAATTGGAAGTAAAAATCCGTAAAAGGGAATTGATTTTTTTTTAATTCTTTTTTTAAAGGAAATTTAATTTACAGCTTTGTTCATTTTTTGGCGCTCATAATTTTTATTTAAAACTTTTTTTACAACAGTATTTTGTAACTAAGAAATAAAATGTATCGAAAAAATATTTTAAAATTAACAATTTGAAATTAGAAGCCTTGATAAATAATCAATTTTTAATTAAATTTAATAATTCCATGCTTAGTTTAAACAATTTTCAAGCAGAATCGTTCTAAATTGAAAAATTTTGAATAAATATATGAAAAATTACAATAAATAAAATAAAATAATTTAAATCATTCAGGGCTGTATATTAAAGTGGTCCAAAAATGCATTGGAATTTTTTTCGAATTTTTATGAATTAAAATTTTTAGTTGAAAAAATTAATTTTTAACAAAAAAAGTAAACGAATTTTCAACTAAAAGTATGAATCTTCCAACGGGGGAATTAACTTTTAAGAAAGTATTTCAACCAAGTAGTGGAATTTTCAACCTAAAAAGATGAATTTTTAACGCAAAATTCAAAATTTGATAATTGAACAAAAACTTTTTTAATTTAAAATAGAAAACATTTTGATTTTTCCAACAAAAGGGAACTTTCAACAAAATGCTTGAATCGTCAACTGAAAAATATTATTTTCAACCAAGTATTTTCATTTTTAACAAAAAATTGATTTTCTGTCGAAAAAAATGAATTTTCAACAAAATATATCAATTTCCAAAGAATAGATAAATTTTTTACCAAATTGTTTAATTTTCGAGCCCAGAATATAAATTTTTTACAAAACAGTGGAATTTTTAACAAAGCAGTTTAATTTCCAACCAACCATTTTTAACGAACAAAGAAAAAAAAATTAGGAAAAATCATTTATAGTAATCAAATAATGAATTGATAATAATTAATAATACAAATTACAAGAAATGAATAAAATGATTTGAAAATTTTCCGGGAATCTAGTGGTAATTTTATTATTTTGGAACTTTTCTTTCATTTGAAAATCCGGCAAAAGTAGAAAAAATTACATAAAAATCATCCAGATTCTTTTTTGAAAATATTGTAAATCTTTTTGAATATTTAAAAAAAATTAATTTTCCAAACAAAAAATTTGTGTTAGTTTTTCTAGGAATTTTGGTACAATATTTATTTATTGCCAAATTATTAATTGTTCAATTGTCATTTGTAAATCAAAGTTTTAAAAAAATCTTTTTAAATATTCCCTTCAAATAATTTTTCAAAATAAAAAATTACTTTAAATTTTCCCAGCAAACTTGAGAAAATTTTTTCATTTTCTAAATAATACTTTAAAATTACCTAAAACGTTACTTTTTTCACTTTAATCATTTTATAATTAAAAAATCAAAATAACTAAGATGATATAATACTTAAAAAATTAATTAAACAAAATGATTTGATTTCCAACCAATGAGATAAGCCTTTAAAATTCATGCAGTTCTAAAACATAAGACGATCAATCACATCAAAATAAATTTTTAACAAAGTAGTAACTTTCTACAAAAAAAAGTTAAATTTTCAAAAAGAAATGGTAAGTTTACATTTTTATTTGAAAAAATTGATTCTTAACAAAAAAAAACGATCTTTCAACAAACTGATTTAATTTCCAACCAATGAGATAAGCCTTTGGAATGTAGTTCTAAAATTCGAAAACATAAGACGATCAATCACATGAAAATAAATTCTTAACAAATTAGTAACTTCTACCCAAGAAATTGAATTTTCAACCTAAAAATATGACTTTTCAACAAAAAAGTGAATTTTTGACCAAAATGTTGTATTGAAAGAAAAGAATAGAAAATCTGAAAGCATGAAGATTATTTTTCTACCAAAAAATTCAAATTTTCAGCCAGAAATGGTAAATTTACATTTTTAGTTGAAAAAATTAATTTTAAACAAAAAAAACGAGCTCGAAACAAGATCATTTAATTTTCAACCAATGAGATAAGCCTTTGGAATTTCATGCAGTTCTAAAATATAAGAATAAGACGATCAATCACATCAAAATACATTTTTAACAAATTAGTAACTTTTAATCAAGAAATTGAATTTTCAACCTAAAACAAAGAATTTTAAACAACAAAAAAAGTTAATTTTTGACCAAAATGTTGTATTGGAAAAATTATAAAATCTGAAAGCATGAGGATTATTATTCTACAAAAAAAAAATTAAATTTTCAACCAGAAATGGTAAATTTACATTTTTATTTGAAAAAATTAATTTTAAACAAAAAAAAAAGCGAGCTGGCAACAAAATGATTTAATTTCCAACGAATAAGATGAGCCTTTGGAATTTCATGCAGTTCTAAAATATAAGAATAAGACGATCAATCAAATCAAAATAAATTTTCAACAAATTAGTAACTTTTACCCAAGAAATTGAATTTTCAACAAAAAAGTTAATTTTTGATCGAAATGTTGTATTGAAAGAAAAAAATAGAAAATCTGAAAACATGAAGATTATTTTTCTACCAGAAAATTCAATTTTTCAACCAAAAATGGTAAATTTACATTTTTATTTGAAAACATTAATTTTAAGCAAAAAAAAAAACGGATTTTCAAAGAAATGATTTTATTTCCAACCAATGAGATAAGCCTTTGGAATTTCACGCAGTTCTAAAACATAAGACGATCAATCACATGAACATAAATTGTTAACAAATTAGTAACTTTTACCCAAGAAATTGAATTTTCAACCTGAAAATATGAATTTTCAACAAAAAAAGTTAATTTTTGACCAAATTGTTGTATTGAAAGAAAACAATAGAAAATCTGAAAGCATGAAGATTACTTTTCTACCAAAAGATTCAAATTTTCAACCATCAGAATTGGTAAATTTACAATTTTATTTGAAAACATTAATTTTAGGCAAAGAAAAATGAGCTTTCAAAAAAATGATTCAATTTCCAATCAATGAAATAAGCTTTTGGAATTTCATGCAGTTTTAAAACATAAGACGATCAATCACATAATTACTTTTTTGTGAATTTCATACAGTTCTAAAACATAAAGGCATGAAACTTCATCTATTTTGAAAAACAAATGAGAATGTGAGTGACCGTCTCATGTTTTAGTATACTGTATGAAATTCGTAACAGTGTGATTGATCGTCTTATGTTTCAGAAGTGCACGAAGTTCAGAAAGTAATGACAATGCGAATAATCGTTTATGAATTTCATATGTGAAATTCATAAACACGTCACGCGATTGATCGTTTTATGTTTTGGAACTGTATGAAAGCCATAAACACGTAACAATGTGATTGATCGTCTTATGTTTCAGAACTGCAGGAAGTTCAGAAAGAAAAATAACAATTTAAGTGATCGTCTGATGTTTCAGAAATTCCTGAAATTCATAAACAAGTAGCAATGTGATTGATCATCTTATGTTTGTCAACTGTAGAAAATGCAGAAAAGCAGAAAATGCAGAACTGCATGAAATTCAGAAACAAATGACAATATGAGTCATCATATCATGTTTTATCGTCTTATATTCAAGAACTGTATGAAATTCACAAAAAAGTAACCATGTGATTGATCGTCTTTACATCTTGAAATTGAATGAAATACAGGATAAATGATTGTGATTGATCGCCTTATGTTCTAGAACTGTATGAAATTCATAAACGAGTATTAACAATGTCATTGATCGAATTACGTTTTAGAACTGCATGAGATTCATAAACACTTAACAATGTGATTGATCGTCTTATGTTAATTAGAAAATTAAATTAAAAATAGTAAAAAATGCAGAAAAGAATGAAATATGAGTGATCATTTTATATGCTAAAGAACTGCATGGATTTCCTTGATAAGTGACAATATGTGATTGATCGCCTTATGTTTCAGAACTGTATGAAATTTATTAACAAGTAACAATGTCATTGATCGTCTTCTGTTTTGAACTGAATGAAATTCAGAAACGAATGACAATCTGAGTGATCATCTTGTGTTTCAGAATTGTATGAAATTCATAAACACGTAACAATGTGATTGGTCGTCTTATGTTTTGAACTGCTGAAATTCAGGAACAAATGACAATGTGAGCAATCGTCTTGTGTTTTGGAACTGTATGAAATTCATAAATACATAACAATGTGATTGATCATTTTATGTTTAGAACTGTATGAAATAATTCATGAACACGTTAGATTGTAATTGATCGTCTTATGTTTTAGAACTGCACGAAGCTCAGAAAGAAATGACAGTACAAGTGATCGTCTCATGTTTCAGAAATGCATGAAATTTATAAACAAGTAACAATGTGATTGCTCGTCTTACCTTTCTCAACTATAAAAAATACAGAAAAGAATGGAATGTGAGTGATCGTCTTATGCTTCAGAACTGCTTGAATTTAATGAATAATTGATCATCTGATTGATCGCCTTATGTTTTAAAACTGTATCAAATTCATTAACAATTAACAATGTGATTGATCGTCTTACGTCTTAGAATTCCATGAAATACAGAAACGAACGACAATGTGAGTGATCGTCTCCTGTTGTAGAACTGTATGAAATTCATGAACACTTAATAATGTGATTGATCGTTTTACGTTTTAGGACTTTATGGAATTCATAAACATGTAATAATGCAATTGATCGTCTTATGTTTTAGAACTGCATGAAGTTCAGAAAGAAATGACAATGTAAGTGATAGTCTCATTTTTTAGAACTGTATATGAAATTCATGAAAACGGAACAATGTCATTGATCGTTTTATTTTTTAGAACTGTATGAAATTCATGAACATTGTCTTATATTTTAGAACTGCCCGGAGTTCAGAAAGAAATGGCAATTTAAGTGATCGCCTCATGTTTCAAAACGGTATGAAATTCATAAACAAGTAACAATGTCATTGATATAGCCTTATGTTTCGATGTGCTGAAATTCAAGAACAAATGACAATGTGAGCGATCGTCTCATGTTTTAGAACTGTATGCAATTCATAAATAAGTAACAATGTGATTGATCATTTTATGTTCAGAACTGTATGAAATTCATAAATATATAATAATGTGATTGATCGTCTTATGTTTCAGAAATGCACGAACTTCAGAGAGAAATCAGGAATGGAGTGATCGTCTCCGATGTTGCAGAAAAGAATATAATGCGAGTGATCGTCTTATGATTTTGAACTGCATGAATTTCAATAATAAATGAAAACGTGATTGATCGCCTTATGTTTTAGAACTGTATGAAATTCATAAACAAGTAACAATGTGATTGATCGTCTTACATCTTAGAATTTCATCAAATACAGAAACGAATAAATATGTGAGTGATCGTCTCATGTTTTAGAACTGTATAAAATTCATAAAAACGTAATAATGTGATTGATCGACTTATGTTCCACAATTGAACATCTGATGTCAAGAATAATTTATATTCAAATCTCTTAAGTGGAATTATTACTTTCTAGTTGTTTCTCTCACGTGGTTTGGGCCTTACGGTTTTCAAAGTTTGTTGGGACTTACGATTTGGAATTCCAGCTACTGTGACTAATTCTGATGTTATCCCCTTGCTAGTACACATGTAAAATGTTTGTATAAATTTTCTCACGTTCTCCTTAATCTGAAAGGGCTTTAAATTCCAGATCGAAAATCGAAACTGGTTCGAACGGGGGTGGCTCATCGTTCCTATTCAGTGAGAATAAGTCCATTATTCCAGGTCACCCTTTCACCCAATTCTCACACGTGGAATAGTTTTGAAGGGTATGCATGAATTTCCCGTTCGCGGAAGGATGAAAAATCGGTCAGTGAAAGAGAAAACGAAATGCTGGAAAGAATGGGCATCGGAGGATCCCAATCCGAGGGAGGATCTATGTATATTCCTTTTTTCCCCATGACCAGGATGGTTTTCAGCAAAGTCATCCGATCCTCCTGAAATATAAAATCTACAAGATTAGCGGCTGTATACAAATTGAGTCCCACCTACTCAGGTATATACAAATTTACAGTTCAATTTTCAATTTTCAACCAAAAAAATAATTTTCAAACCAATCGGACGAATTTTTAACAAAATTGTTAAATTTTCAAAAAAATCTTTGAAATTGTAACAAAATAGTTACAATTTTAACTGGATAGTTACAATTTTAACTGAATAGTTGATTTTTCTACCAAGAAGATTAATTTTCAACGAACTAGTTGAATTTCGATCCAAATAGATAATTTTTCCACAAAACTGTGATCTTTGAATTTTGAGTTTAAAAAATTAATTTTCAACCAAAAAATGAAGGTTTAACAAAATAGTTCAATCATCAAACAAAAATGAATTTTGAACAAAAAAGATAAATTTTTGGTTTAAAAAAAAACGAATTATATAAAAATAGTTTAGTAAAAAAAAAAAATATGATTTGTCAACAAAAAAGGGGCCTAAGGTTACTAAAGGTTACTCAAAGTTACTAATACTAAATTAGTCATATTTTCAAATAAATAGTTTTATTCCGAATTAAATAGTTGAATTTTCAACCAAAAATATAGATTTTCAAAAAAGTTTATTTTCAACTAAATAGTTTAATTTCATACCAAATTGTTAAATTTCCAACCATAAAATATCCATTTTTAAGAAAATAATTCAATTTTCAAAATTTTAACCAAAAAAGATTTATTTTGAACCAAATAGTTTAATTTTTAACGAATTGTTGAATTTTAAGAAAAAATAAGAATTTTTAACAAAAGAGTTGAATTTTCAACCCGAGAGTATGCATTTTCGAACAAAAAATCACTTTCTCAAACAAAATAGATTAATTTTTAATCAAAAAAATGAATTTTCTCCCAGAAAGACGATTTTTCGAAAAAATACATGAATTTTCAATTAAATGATTGAATTTTCATCTAGAAAAAAATCAAGTTTCAATTAAAAATATAAATTTGCAACAAAAATAATTGAATTTTCAACAGAAAATATCCAGAAAAAATATTCATTCTTAACAAAATAGTTTAGTTAACTTCTCAAGCAAAATAAATTAATATTTAGACAAGAAAATGAATTTTCTACCGAAAAGACGAATTTTTAATCAAAATAATTAAATTTTCAACCAAAAATATAAATTTTTGAACCGAATAGTTTAATAAATTACCAAATTGTGGAATTCCCAAGCGAAAGAGAAGAATTTTCTACAAAATTCTTTAATTTTAAAGCCAAAAAGGAAAATTTTCTACAAATTGCCTTCTCAAAAAATAAAGTAACTTCTGAAAAAAATGAATTTTCTACCGGAAATATGAATTTTCAACAAAATACATGAATTTTCAATCAAATAATTAAAATTTTTACTATAAAACATCAATTTAACATTAAAAATATCAATTTTCAACCAAAAAAGTTGTATTTTGAACCAAAAATATAAATTTTGACGAAATTTTTTTAAATCAAATCGTACCAAATTGATTAATTTTTAAGCCAAAAAGACGGATATTTTGTAATTAAACAGCTAAATTTTTAACCCAAAAATTGAAAAATACATAAATTTTCAATAAACTGGTTAAATTTCAATTAGAAAAGATTAATTTTCAATTAAAAATATCAATTTTGAACAAAACGCGGAATAGCTACATTTCCAGTTTAAAAAAAAAAAATTTTCAAAAAAAGTGAATTTTCAACAAAACAGTTCGACTTCCAACCCAAGAGAGGAATTTCAAATTGATATAATAAATATTTAACTACAAAAAATAATTTTCGACAAAAAAGTTGAAGGTTCAACCAGGCAGTTGAATTTTACGCCTGAAATATTAATTTTTAAACAAGAAGGCTAATTTTCTATCGCGAAAATTAATTTTCTAACAAAAAAGTTAATTTTCAACCGAAAAGTTGCATTTTTAATCAAAAAATAGGAAATTTCAAATCAAGAATATTAGTTTTATACCAAAAAATACGAATTTTCAACTAAAAAATATAAGTTTTTAAGCAAAAAAGACGAATTTTCAACAAAGAAGATTAATTTTAAAAAAAGACAAATTTTTAACAAAATACATAAATTTTTAGATAAATAGTTGCATTTTTTATTGGAAATTCCACTTTTGAATTTTGTTTGAAAATATAAATGATTTGTTAGAATTTATTTTATTGGTTGATGATTCATCATTTCAGCTAAAAACCCTTTTTTTATTTACAATTTGACTATTTTCTTCAAAGTTATTTTTTTGTTGTTGAAATTTTTTTTTCTATTCGAAAATTCATCTTTTTGGTTGAAAATTCCTGTATTTTATCAACAGTAAAACTTTTTTGGTAAAAAAATAGCTTTTTTGATTGAAACTTTAGCTTTTTATTTAAAAACTCATTTTTGTTGGAAATTTAAATATTCTTTTGAAAATTCCTTTGAAAATTCCTTTGA
>CAKNXH010062263.1:46552-66457 GCA_932178445.1 Andricus quercusramuli
TTTGAAAATTCCTTTGAAAATTCCTTTGAAAATTCCTTTGAAAATTCCTTTGAAAATTCAAGTAAAAATAATTCTTTGAAAATTCATGATTTTTTTAGAAATTAATTAAATTAATTATTGGTAGAAAATTAATCTCCTTTGTTAGAAATTTATTTCTTCGATCGAAATTTAGTTTTTTACTGTGTAAAAATAATTATATATAATTAAAATCAACTCATTTAATTTTTAAATTTTTAATTTTTTAACTGAACTTTTTTTTAAATATTATAAATTAAAGAGAAAAAAATCTTCTTTATATGAGAAAACTATTCTATTTTTGGTGGATTTTTTTTTAAGTTGAAAATTCATGTATTTTTTTGAAAATTTTTCTTTTTTGATAAAAAATTCATCTTTTTGGTTAAAAATTCTATTATATATTGAAAAATAAATTTTTTCGGTCAAGATTCGTTATTTTACTTGAAAATTAATTTCTTTTGTTGAAAATTGCAACTTATTTGTTGGAAATTCACTTCTTCAGTTGGAAATTAATTTTCTAGCTGAAAATGTAACTATTTTATTTTTGCTAAAAAATTCATCTTTTTTTGGATGAAAATTCATTTATTTGAAAGAAAAATCGTCTTTTTCTGGGGTTAAAAATTCAGTCATTTTGGTAGGAAATTCACTTTTCAGGTTGAAGATTATTCACAATTTTAGTTAAAAATTTATTTCTTTGGTTGAAAATATAGCTAAATTGTTAAAAATTCGCTCCTTTATTCGAAAATTAATTTTCCGTTAGTTGAAAATCAATTCTTTTTTTTTAGTTACAAATTAATTTTTTTTAATTAAAAGTGTAGCTGTAGCAATTTCATTTTCGCTTGAAAGTTAATTTTCTTAAGTTAAAAATTAATTCATTTTGTTGTAAAATCCTCTTTCTTGGGTTGAAAATTGATATTTCTTGGTTGAAATTTCAATATTTTTTTTTTTTTGTTAAAAATATATATTTTCGGTTTGAAAACTCACTTGTTCTGCAGGAAATTCGTCTTCGTCTTCAAAATTCAACAATTTGGATGAGATTCTTTTTTTTATTGACTGAAAAATCTTTTCTCCCTAAAAATTATACACTTTTGTTAAAAGTTCCTCTTTTTTGAAAAATTGGTCGGCTTTCTTTCATGATTCAAAGAATTTTTTTTTAAATTCGAATTTTTCTATTTAAATCAACTTTTTTCAACTGAAAAAAAGTGTTGGTGAAAATGACAACTATTACTCCTTTTGTTGAGAATTCTTTTTTTTAAACGAAGATTCATTACTTTCTTTGAAAATTTTCTCGTAAAAAATTCCATTCTTTTAGTTGAAATTTTTTTTTTCTATTGAAAGTTCAATATATTCATTTTACGTTCGAAATCAGAAAAGTCAGGAAAAATAAAAAATTATTCAGGAAGGTGTCAGGGAAAGTCAGGGAATTTCAAAATTGTAATTTTGTAGGAACCCTTAAATATTGGCCCAAGAAATGGGCAGTGGTGGGGGTTTCAAAATCGTTTTTTTTTTTTTGCTGATTTTTGAAAACATAGGTCCAATTTCAATTTTGAAATTTCTCAGCTTTTCTGAACTTCTGGTTAAAATCTGGCCACTGGACACCATTAAATTTGCATAACTGGCGAGAAAGTAAAAGTAAAGGTATTTCCAGGTCGAATCATAAACCATTGTCTCAGGTAGTAAATCAGATTTGGGCGCCCCACTGGGCGGAAGTTTGGGACTTGAGTAGGCAAATAGTAAATATGATCAGGAAAAGGGAACGAAAGTGGTTGGAAATTGGAGCCTGCGAAAAGATTTCAAACTTTTCTTATTTGCAGAACGATGAAGAGGAAACATCACTATATATAGGGCATAGGCCATACTAGGGCGTCTAGTAGGGTGGTCCAAAAATGCATTGGAACATTTTTTCCGAATTTTCACAACAAATTTTACCTTGTTTATACAAGAGAAATTTTTTTGATATTCAAAATACAATAAGGTACACAGTAAATTTGTTCGCGTCTTCGAGACTCATCGATCGACCTATTGTTGAAACCTTTACGACCTACGAGTATCAATTTATGAAGTTCAAAAAAAAATATTTATCCTATTTATATAGAAAAAAGAGGTTTGATGATCAACATACAACAATACATCTAGCGTATTTGTTCGCGTCTTTGAGACTCACCGATCGACCCATTGTTGAAACCTTTACGACCTACGAGTATCGATTTATGAAGTTTCAAAAAAAAAAGATTTCTCCTTTTCATATAGAAAAAAGAGGTTTAATGATCAAAATAGAACAATGTATCTATCGTTTTTGTTCGCGTCTTTGAGACTCATCGATCGACCTATTGTTGAAACCTTTACGACCTACGAGTATCGATTTATGAAGTTCCAAAAAAAATATTTATCCTATTCATAATGGAAAAAAGAGGTTTGATGATCAAAATACAACAATGTATCTAGCGTATTTGTTCGCGTCTTTGAGACTCACCGATCGACCCATTGTTGAAACCTTTACGACCTACCAGTATCGATTTATGAAATTTAAAAAAAAAAAGGTTTATCCTATTTATATCAGGAAAAGAGGTTTGATGATCAAAATAGAACAATGTATCTATCGTATTTGTTCGCGTCTTTGAGACTCATCGATCGACCTATTGTTGAAACCTTTACCACCTACGAGTGTCGATTTATGAAGTTCCAAAAAAAAGATTTATCCTATTTATATAGAAAAAAAGAGGTTCGATGATCAAAATACAACAATGTATCTATCGTATTTGTTCGCGTCTTTGAGACTCATCGATCGACCCATTGTTGAAACTTCCATGACCTACGAGTACCGATTTATGAAATTTCAAAAAAATGGTTTATTCTGCTTATATGAGAAAATTTTTTGATATTTATAATACAATAATACTATATCTAGTGTATTTGTTCGCATCTTCGAGACGAATCGATCGACCTATTGTTGAACCTTTTATAACCCACCAGTAGCAATTTATGAAGCTTCAAAAAATGTGTGTATTCTATTCAAATCAAAAAAACATTCTACTTATTTAGAAATACTACAGAACTGTATCTGAGATGTTTGTTCGCGTCTTCGAGACACGTCGAATAATTTAATAACGCACCTTCCGCCACCTTTTAAGATTTAGCAATACCGAATTATAAATTAAAGAAAAAAGTTTATCTTCTTTATATGAGAAAATGTTTTTTAATATTGGAAATACAACAGTAACGTATATGATATACATGTTCGCGTCTTCGAGACGTATCGATTGCAATTGAGGAACTTTCCATGACCTACCATAATCGACCAATATTTAACTTTTTTATAAGAGTTTTTTTTTTGTATTGAGAAAATAAAAGTACAGCATTTGATGTAATTGTTCGCGTCTTCGAGACGCGTTAATTGATTTATTGACGAACTTGCATTAATTATTATCTCACTAAGTAAAAAATGGATAAAAAGTTAAAAACGAGATTAAAATGTCAGAAAAAACCTGAAATTAACTAGCATCACTATAGGAGAAGATAGTTATAAACAATAATAATTTGTTGAAACTATTATGTTTGTTAAATTCCATTAATTATTACCTCGCTCTAAGTGAAAAGTTGACAAAATGTAGAACATTTCAGAAAAAAATTACAAATTTCTATAATTATTCAAAGAGAATATATTTTTTATTTTAAATTTTTTAAAAATTGTTTTTTTAAATTGAATTAATTTTTACCTTACACTAATTAAAAAGTGGAACAAAAGTGGAAAATTTTTGAAATAACTGCAACTTTCTAGCATTATTCTAACAGAATAGTATTTCAAATAATAATAAATTATTTAAACAATTATTTCTGTTAAAGTTAATATTTTTTCTTGAAAATTCACTTAGTTAAACTGAAACTAGTTTGTTGAAAATTTATTATTTTGATCAATGATTCATCATTTTGATTAAAAAACCTTTGTTTTTAATTAAAAATGTAACTATTTTGTTGAAAATTAGTTTTTATTTGGTCTAAAATTAATTTTTTAACTAAAAATTTCACTATTCCATCTTTGGTTTAAAATTGATCTTTTTTAGTAGAAAATGCATTATTTCGTTAAAAATTCTTTTTTTTCTGTTAAAAATAAATTATTGTAACTGAAAATATATTAAATTAGTAAAAAGTAACTAGCAACTACCAACTGAAAAAAAAGGTAAACATTGTTCTTTTTTATTTGGAAATTTATGCTTTTTGTTGAAAATTCGTCTTTTTTGATAAAATATTATACATTACGGTTGAATCTTTTTCGTCAAAACTTTAATTATTTGGTTCGAAATTAATTTTTTTTGAAGATTCATCATCATAGTTGAAAATTAATTTTTTTAAACTGAAAATGTAATTGTTTTGTGTTTGATTAATAATTTATATTTTTAGTCAGGAATGCGTATGTTGAAAATTATTTTCATTGGTTAATAATTGATCTATTTTGTTGAAAATTATAATTTTTTTTATTAAAAATTAATTTCTTTAACTTTAAATATAATGATTCCATTTTTGGTTGACATTTTTTTTTTAGTTGAAAATTAATTTCTTTGGTTAGAAATTTAACTATTTGGTTGAAAATTCGTTTTTTTTTTGTTTGTTTGAAATTAACTTTTTAACTGAAAATATAATTATTTCATTACTGGTTGAATTTTTTTTAAGTTGAAAATTCGTCTTTTTGGGTAGAAAATTGATCCTTATAGTAGAAAATTCAACTATTTTGTTAATTTTTTTTTATTGAAGATTTATCATTATAATTTAAATTTAATTTCTTTAATTAAAAATTGAACTAAACTCTTAATTCTTCAATTTTGAATATTTTAAATTAAATATTTACATTTTGAAATTTATTTTGCAATTTATAAGATTTGCAATTAAAGATTAATTAATTTTGAATTTTTTTAGTTTCAAATCATGTAATTTTGAAAGTTTTTTTGTTGCACTTCAATTTTGAAAATTGACATTGGAAAATTCTTCAACTTTGAATATTTTCAATTGAAGACTCTTCAATTTTAATGTTTGATATGTATAATCGAAAATTATGCAATTTTGAATATTTGCAATTGAAGATTTACATTTTAAAATCTATTTTACAATTTATAAGATTTACAATTGAAAATTATTTTATTTTCAATGACTGTAGTTATGTAATTTGAAAAATGCAATTTTGAATAATTTATTGGGATCAGCCTAATTTTGAAGATTTCCAATCCAAAATTATTCAATTTTGAAGATTTCAAATTGAACTTGATTTAATTTTGAAGATTTACAACAGAAAGGTCTTCAAATTTGAATATTTGTCAATTGAAGATTCACGTTTTGAAATTTACATTGTAATTTATAAGATTTACATTTGAAGATTATTTAATTTTTAATTATTGTAGTTAAAAAATGATGTAATTTCGAACGCTTTTTTTTGTACTTTAATTTTGAAAATTTGCAATGGAAAATTCTTCGACTATGAATATTTTTAATTGAAGACTCTTCAATATTTAATTAGTATATTCAAAAATTATACAATTTTGAATAATTTATTTAGACTAGTTTAATTTTGAAGATTTTCATTTAAAAATTGTTCAATTTTGTTGATTTACAATTAAACTTTATTTAATTTTAAAGATTTACAACGGAAAATTCTTTAATTTTTAAGATTTGCAATCGAAGACTTCAATATTTCGTCGCTTCTATTATATACCGCTCCAAGTCTTGTTTAGGCGGTGTACAGCTCTTCGTCGTTTTTAGGCGGTGTACCGCTCTCCGTCACGTTTAATCGCTGTACAAATTCATGTCCTGTATATAAGAATAGGTCGTCGAGCTATACAGCGATCAAACGCGGTGGAGAGCTGTACACCGCCCAAACGCGATATGGAGCGGTATGGAATGGGGGCATCAATTTAATGTCCTTTATAAAAATCGATGCAATTTTGAATGCTTTTCGACGCTTCCATTACATACCGCTCCATGTCGCATTTAGGCGGTGTACCGCGCCACGTCCTTTCAGGTGGTGTACAGCTCTCCGTCGTTTTTAGGCAGTGTACAGCTCTCTGTCATGTTTGGTTACTGATATGACATGAAGTTTTGCAGCGATCAAACGATACGGAGAGTACACCGCCTAAACGCGATATTGAACAGTAAGGAATGGAGGCGTCGATTAAATGTGTTTCATAGAAATCGATGTGATTTTGCATCCCTCTTTCGAATAGTTCATAATTTTGACGATTTCCGAATAAAAATTATTCAATTTTCAAAATATAAAATTAAACTATTTCATTTTGAAGATTTACATCGGAAAGTTCTTTAATTTTTAGGATTTACAATCAAAAACTCTTTAATCGAAGATATTTCGATGCTTCCATTGTATACCGCTTCATGTCGTATTTAGGCGGTGTACCGCGCCACGTCCTTTTAGGCGGTGTACAGCTCTTCGTCGTTTTTAGGCGGTGTACAGCTCTCTGTCAGGTTTGGTTACTGCACAGGTCCATGTTTCATGTATAAAAATAGGACATGAAGCTTTGCAGTGATCAAACAAGACGGAGAGTACACCGCCTAAACGCGATATGGAGCAGTAAGGAATGGCGGCGTCGATTTAATGTGTTTAATAGAAACCGATGCAATTTTGAATCCTTTTCTTCGAATAGTTCATAATTTTGAAGATTTCAAATTAAAAATTATTCATTTTTTAAAGATTTAGCACTAGAAGGACGGGGGTCTGGACCCCTCCTAGAAGGACAGAATACCAAGGCGTTTATTGACCAAATCGTGACGGAATATTTGGATTTCGGGATTCCGCTCATAGTATTGATAACTTCTCGTTCACCGAAATTTTTATTCAAATCCAAACCACAGTGTTTTTAAACCGGAAGGTGTCCCGAGGATACCGCCCATCCTTCTAGTGTTAAAATTAAACTCCATTCAATTTTGAAGATTAACAATGGAAAGTTCAGTAATTTTTAAGCTTGGAAATCGAAGACTCTTCAATATTTCGACTCTTCCATTACATACCGCTCCATGTCGCATTTAGGCGGTGTACCGCACCACGTCCTTTTAGGCGGTGTACAGTTCTTCATCAGGTTTTGTTGCTGTAAATTGTACAATATACAGCTCCATGTTTCGTTAATAAAAATATAACATGAAGCTTTGCAGCAATTAAACGAGACGGAGAGCTGTACACCGCCTAAATGCGATCTGGAGCGGTATGAAAGGAGGCATCGATTTAATATGTTCAATAGAAACCGACGCAATTTTTAATATTTTTTTCGAATGTTTCATAATTTTAAAGATTGAAAAATATTCAATTTTTAAGATTACACTCTGTTTTTTATTATATTTAATTTTATATAAACATTAGAAATATTATTCTATATTAAATTTTACTTTATATACTTTTTTTTATACACTCGCTGAAAACAAAATTGATAAAAAGTTTTTCAAAATGATAGATGAAATTGATCTATAATTTCAGATCAAATACTCAATTCGGATTGAATTCCATTCCATCAATCAGCATCCCAATGGATGACCAAATACAGTACCGTTATTTTCATGGTAATAAGCTGGCACCTCGTCATCTCGAGACCAGACTTAATTTCTGAAATCTGAATGATTCATCTTCTCTCAAAATTTCCAGTGGTCTAAAAATATTTTTCTTAAAAGGTACCAAGTGGTACCAAGTCACTCTTCAAGAATCTCTTCTTTGAATCCTTGTTTTCCTTTATACCAAGTGGTACCAAGTCATACTTGAAGAATTTCTTCCTTGACACCTTCTTTTTATTTTGGGACCGTCCAAAAATTACCAAAATTTGTTGAAAAAAAAATTAATTTTTTTGGTTCAAATTTCCTATTTTTGGGACGAAAATAGGGAAATAGGGATTTTTTTTAAATCCGTCTTTTTTGTTGAAAAAAATTAATTTTTTGATTCGAATTTCCTATTTTTGGGACTTGGGTTATAAATTCATGTCTTTGATTGAAAATTAAATTATTTGACTAAAAATTAAAATAATTTGTAGAAAATTTAATAATTTTTCGAAAAAGTAACTTTTTTAATTTAACTGTTTGGTTGAAAATTCGCATTTTTGGGATAAAAATTCAATTACTTTGTTGGAAAGTTCAACTATTTGGTTGGAAATTAACTTTTTTTTTCGAAAATTCACAAATTTTCTTAAAATTTTTTTTTTTTTGTAAAAATTTAATTTTATTGGTAAAAACTCATTTTTTTGTGTCGATACCATTTTGAATTAAATATTAAACTAATTAAATTCTTGAGATTTCAAGTAGAAATATTTTATTTTCAATAAAATAGTGGAATTTTCAACCAAAAAAGATTTTCTACCAAAAGAAATAAATTTTCGAGAATAATAAATTAATTTTTAATTAGGCTCTATCATTCAAACCTGAAGAGGCGAATTTTCAGGCAACAATTAAATTCGATACTAAGCAGGACTTTTTTTAAATAGTTGAATTTTCAATTAAATAATTGAAGTTTCAAAAAAATAGTCCAATTTTTAATCAAATAGTCTAAATACTAATCGTTTGATTTGCAAGACAAGAAGACGAACATATACTAATACTAATACTAATACTAATACTAATACTAATACTAATACTAATAAAGATGACTTATCACAAAAGATGATTCTCAATCCAAAGGAAGGAATTTCTTACAAAATAATTATAAAAATTTCAACCAAAGAGATGAATTTTCATCTAAAATTATGAATCTTCAACTGAAAAAGTTGAGTCTTCAGTTGAAAAATAAAGTTTTAATAAAAAAACAAAGTTTTTTCAAGATTTAAATGTTGGTTTCAAAATTTAACTGATTGCTTGAAACATTATGTATTTAGTTAAAAAATCGTCTTTTTCTGTCGAAAAAAAATCATCTTGGTTGGAAATTCATGTATTCGGTTGAAAATTCAATTATTCGACTGAAAATTAATATAATTTGTAGAAAATTTAACAACTTTTTGAAAAATTCATTTTTTTAATTAAACTTTTTTGTTGAAAGTTCGTATTTTTGGGTTAAAAATTTAATTAATTTGTTGTGATGTAAACTATTCGATTGAAAATTACCTTTTTTTGTAGAAAATTAGTGATTTTTCTAAAAAATGCGTATATTTGTAAAGAAACCATTTTTTGGTTGAAAGTTCATATTTTTTATTACAAATTCATGTATATGTTTAAAAATTAAAATATTCGACTAAAAATTGATATAATTTGTAAAAAATTTAACAATTTTTTGAAAAATTCATTTTTTTTAATTCATCTGTTTTGTTGAAAATTCGTATTTTTGGATTAAAAGTTCAATTATTTTGTTGGGATGCTCAACTATTTAATTGAAAATTAACTTTTTCTGCAGAAAATTCATGAATTTTCCAAAAAAATTCGTCTTTTTCGTAAGAAAATATTTTTTTGGTTAAATGTTCATATTTTTGGGTTATACATTCATGTATTTGGTTAAAAATTAAATTTTCTGACTAAAAATTTATATAATTCATAGAAAGTTAAATCATTTTTGGGAAAAGTCATTTTTTTTAATTCAACTAATTTGTTGAAAATTCGTATTTTTGGGATATAAATTCAATTACTTTGTTGAAAAATTCAACTATTTGATTGACAATTAACTTCTTTTGTAGAAAATCCATGACTTTTTTGAAAAATTCTTTTCTTTTTCGTAAAAAAAATTAATTATTTGGGTAAAAATCATTTTTTTGTTGTTGTGAAAAATGTACGAATTTGGTTGAAAATCAAATTATTTCAAATTTTGGGTTAAAAAATCAATTACTCTGTTGGAACGTTAAACTATTTTGTTAGAAAATGATGCATCATTTTATTAATTTAGTTGAAAATTTATCTGCTTGGTTAAAAATTGTACTTTTTTATCGAAATGTTGATTTTTTTAGTTGAAAATGTAACTATTTCATTTTTGGTTGAAATTTGTCATTTTTAATTGAAAGTTCATATATTTTGTTGAAAATTCGTCCTTTTTGGTAAAAAATTAATCTTCTTTGAAAATTGATGTTTTTGGTTGAAAATTCAACAATTTTTTTGAAAGTTTCTCTTTTTGTTTGAAAGATCAACTATTATATTTTTAATTAAAAATTTATCTCTTTTGTTTGAAAATTAATTTATTTGTAGAAAATTCATCCGGTTGAAAATTCATCTCTTTGGTTGAAAATTTAACTATTTTGTGCAAAAATCATAGTTTATTGAATAAAATTTTATTTTTAAACTATGAAAACGTAACTATTCCGATTAAAAATTTATCATTCTCGTCGAAATTTTATATAGTTGATTGAAAATTTAACTATTTTGTTGAAAATTAGTTTTTCGGTGGAAAATTAATCTTTTTTGTTTAAAACTCATCTTTGTATGTAAAATGGATCTATTTGATTGAAAAATCAACTATTTTATTGAAGTATTAATTATTTTTTTGAGAATTCAACTATTTGATTTAAAATTCACGTATTTCGTTGAAAAATTAAACTATTTTGTTAAAAAATCGTTGCTTTTTTGTTGAAAATTTATTTTTTGGTTGAAAATTAACTTTTTCAAGTGAAAATTTAACTATTTAATTGAAAATATAAGTATTTGGTTGAAAATTCATGTATTTCTAAAAAAATTCGTCTTATTCGATAGAAAATTAATGTCAATTTTGCTAGAAAATCCATTAATTAATAAATTGTGACATTGGTAAATTTTTGTAATTTAAGTGTTGCTCATTAATGGAAAATTTATTTTTTAACCGAAAAGTTGACTATTCCAATTGAAGACTCATCATTTCAGTTGAAAATTCATCTCTTTGGTTAAAAATTTAACTATTTTGTTGATAATTTGTTGTTGTTGAAAATAGAAATGTTTAATGTGAAAATGTTTAATTTTGATGCATAAATAACAATTGAACAATGACTAATTTGGGAAAAATTTGAGTCAGTTTAACAAACCAAACTTAATTTTTAACTGGAAAAGATTTCGAAAAATAAAAAAATAAATTTAGATTTTTGAAGATAATGAAATAAAATTCTGAAGCTTTTTAAGGATATTTGAAAATTCTAAGGAAATGAAGAATTTTCTCAAGTTTGCCGGGAAAATTTTTAATAACTTTTTATTTTTAAAAATTAATTTTAAGAGAATATTCAAAAAGATTTTAAAAAATTTGAATGATAAATGACAATTGAACAATTATTAACTTGGAAAATAATTCAGTGAGTTTAAAATATATTTAGAAGTGTTGAAAATATTCCAAATTAATTTAAAACGTGAAAAGATTTCAAAACATTTAAAACACAATGTAGATTTTTGAAGATGTTGAATACAAAATTTATCAGTTTTTTAAGTATTTTGGAAGGTTTCAAATAAATAAAGTATTTGTATCAAAATTCCTAGAAAAACTAACAATATTTTTTGTTTGGAAAATTAATTTAAAAAGAATATTAATTAAGATTTCCAAAATTTTCAAAAAAAGAATCTTCAAATGGAATAGTAGAATTTTCAACTAAGATGATGAATCTTTAAATGAAATAGTAAAATTTTTAAACAAAAAGATTAATTTTCTTCAAAAAGACGAATTTTCATGAAAATAATTGACTTTTCAACTGACGGAAATGAATTTTTAACCAAATTCTTAATTTTTCAACCAAATAGTTGAATTTTCAAACAAAATTTGATACATTGTACAATTAAAAGAAAAAAATAGAAATCCATTATCCATTATCAGTTTGTTTTTAAATTTTATATGAATATAATTTCTACAAGACTTTTGAGAAAATTAAAAATGATTTTCGAATATTTACTCGTTTTTTTCTCATTGTTTAATCCTAGCAAATTGGAAACATTTTTTCGAAAATATTCTGCACACTTTCTCGAAAGTTTAGGAAATCATTTGATACGTTTCAAAACTTTTTTTAATTTTCTCTAAGTTCATTTTTCTAAGAAAAAAAAAATCATTAAAAAATGTCACACGAATCTTAAGAATTTTTTTTTGATTTTGTCAGACCTTCTAAAAATCTAAAAAGTTTTCATGGTTTTTTTAAATTCTTTAAAATTAAAAAATTGCCCTAAAATTTTCCAGATTCATCCTTGAAAAATTTTGAAATGTTTTGAAACCTTTTTAAATAATCTCTTAAAATTAATTTGTCGAAATAAAAAATTATTTTGATTTTCCCTAAGAACCTAAAATTTTCTTTTATATTACACCAACACAAAATTTATAAGCTTTTTAAGCATTTTGAAAGGCTTTAAATAAATTAAATATTTGCATCAAAACTCCTAGAAACACTAACATTTTTTTTAAATTAATTTAAAAAGAATATTTAATAAGCTTTGCAAAATTTTCAAAAAAGAATCTAAATGATTTTAAGGTAATTTTTTGACTTTTGCAGGATTTTCAAAAAATTGTAGGAAAAATTCGAGTTGCAAGACAATAAAATTATTATTGGATTTCTCGAAAATTTGAAAATTAGTTTTTTAAGAAACTTTTAAGAGAATATTTAAAAATGTTTCAAAACAAATTGTACTTGAGAAATTAATGTTTCTAGCTTAAAATTGTTTAAAGTGATATAATTTTGAAAATTTATAATTTTTTGGATTCATTCTTCAATTCGCAGCATTGAAAAATTGATAGCGAGGATTTCTATTATTTTTAAAAATATTTTAACTGTACAATGCATAAAAGTTAAAAATTGAGATATTTTGGTATATTTGCGGTTCAGTTTTTATCACTTTAAATGAAAAAAATTATTTTTCAAGTGTTCAAATTTTTTTATTTGAATTGTTCAATTTTTATTTGCAGTCAAAAAGTTGTTGCTCTTCTTCGACCTAGAATGACAGATATTGAGGACATTGCAATGACATAATTTTAAATAACATTTATGGTATTCATTCGATTGCTATATATTTGAAGACAAAAAAAATTCAAACGTAAGATTTTTTTTACATTCTCATCCAATATTGAGAAGGTATTAGATTTGTGTAAAATTTGACGCCCCCCCACTCCGTTTTTTGTCAAATGTCCACCCAATAAACAGGTTTTTACAAAATGTCTGTCTGTCTGTCTGTCTGTTTGTCTGTTTGTCTGTCAGTTTGTCTGTCTGTATGTTTTTCTGTTTGTATGTATGTCTGTCTGTCTGTTTGTCTGTTTGTCTGTCAGTTTGTCTGTCTGTCTGTTTTTCTGTCTGTATGTATGTTTGTCTGTCTGTTTTTTTTAGTCTGTCTGTCTGTTTGTCTGTCTGTTTGTCTGTCTGTTTTTCTGTCTGTTTGTATGTATGTTTGTCTGTCTGTTTGTCTGTCTGTTCGTCTGTCTGTTTCACTGTCTGTTTGTCTGTCTGTTTGTCTGTATGTTTGTCTGTTTGTCTGTATGTTTGTCTGTTTGTCTGTTTGTCTGTCTGTCTCAATAATAAAAAAAATTGTACTTTTCTGTAATTTTGGTTGTAATTTATTGCATTTATTTGTAGATTCCGGTAAAAATAGTTTTACTTTTCTGTTCCTTTTTCTAAAAATATAAATGATATAAATCTCGCCTGATTAAAAACATGGAAATTCGATTGAACCCTCTCGGTTGAAATACAAGAAGGTGGTTGGTTTTCTTTTGGGAAGAGGATGAATAAGAAAGAGAGATGGATCGATTTTCCATTCTAGCTTCCAGCTTAGCTCTTAGCATCATAGGATCCCTTGGGAGCGTGGGAGAGCTGGACAGGTGGGACTTAAAAATCACCTCCTTGATGCTGCTCTTTCTGTAGCACCTTGCCACATACATCCTTATCCCTATCCCTATGGCCTATGCCATAGGCCCTATCCTATTCGATATTCTTGCTGTATTTTATATTCTGCATTTCAAACTCCCACCTTGTGGGAATGGGGGAAAACTAAACTGCCGATACCTGGTTTGATCGTTGATGTGAAAAAAGGTCCTGACAAAAGATCATCCTGCCGATCAGCGGATGAATCGTCAACTCGGGCATCCTGTTTTCAAGGAAGGAAGTTGCAGAAAGGATTAACAGGGTGGTTTCACCATTTTTAATTAAATGGTATCGATATCAACTTCCTTTTCATTATTCTATAAATTTCAGTTCAATTTGCAGTCAAAAAATTAATTATCAACAAAAAAAGAAAAATGAATTTTCAACAATATACACAGTTACCCTGGTGGAAACATTTTTACGAAAAAGTACAGAAAACTGAAGCTCTACAGGAATTTACAAATAAATACGATAAATTACAACCAAAATTACAAAAAAGATTAACTCTTTGAAAGTTATCGTGCCAACAAACTAAAAATCTGCAGACAAACATACTAACAGACAAACATACTAACAGACAAACATACTAACAGACATACAGACTAACGGACAGACAAACAGACAGACATTTTGTAAAAACCTGTTTTTTTGGTCGAAAAAGAACCACTTTTTGACTGCAAATCAAAATTGAACAATTCAAATAAAAAGATTTGAACTCTTGAAAATGAAATTTTTTAATTTAAAGTTATAAAATCGGAACCAAAAATTAAAACACTGAAAGTGGAATAGTTTTAAATTTCGAACTTTTCGAATTAAAGCTTTAAAAAATGTTAATTCAAACACCCAGTAATTTTCGGGTATAAAATTAAAGCTTTTAAAACTTCTCAACTGAAATTGAAAAAAATTAAAAGCCGTTGAACTGCAAAATTTCAATTTTTAACTTTTATTGTACAGTTGAGATATTTAAATAATAGAAATCCTCGCTATAATTTTCAATGCTGTGAATTGAAGAATGAATGAAAAAATTCATAAATTTTCAAAATTAACTAAAAAAGAGCAATTTTCAAACAAAACTGTAGTTTTTTTTATGAAAATATAACGGATATTTTGAGAAATAATTTTGTTCATAACAAGAAGACTTTTGAACTTTAAAAAAATTTAAAAATGTAGATTCTTAACAATTTCAAAAATAAACTTTAGAAGCTTCAAATCAATTTGAAAGCTCTCAAGAGAATAAACAATTTTTCTTAAAATTCCTGGGAAAATTTAGAAGATCATATGTCAATTTTTTTTAAAATGATTTTTCAAAATTTTTTTAAATTCGTGTTAGTTAAAAATATTTTTAGAAATTTTAAACGTTTTTAATAGATTAGAAATATTTGAAAATTTGGAAATATTTTCGAGAATTTATCAAGTATTTCTTGATTTCTTTCAAACTTCTGAATCTCCTAAACATCTTTTAAAAAGACTCGAATTTTTCATAATATTTTGAAAAATCCTATAAAATAAATTTTTTTTTTAATTTTCTAGATTGTTTTTTGACACATCTTAAATATTAAAAAATAATTTTTAATTTCCTCAAGAACTTATAAAAATTATATTTATATAAATTTAGAAAGAAAATGATAATACTTATATTCTTAAAATTGCTTCAAATTATATAATTTTGAAAATTTATTACTTTTTTTCATTCTTCAATTCATAACATTGAAAATGATAACGTGGATTTGTATTTTTTTTAACTTTACAATGTATACAATTTTGGTTTGAAAAGTGATTTTTTAGTTGAAAATTTAAGCATTTGGTAAAAAAAAAAAATAATAATAAAAATTTAGACTCCTGAAATCTTTCTTATTAAAAAGCTTATTTTTTGAATTCATCAAATTTCTTTTTCTCTTCTATCAGTAATGTTTAGAAACATTTGGAAATAAAAAAACTTTGTATAAATTCTTAGTTGAAAATTCAATTATTTTGTTGAAAATTCGACTTTTTTTTTAAGAAAATTAATTATCATTTTAGTTGTAAATTTAATTACTTTGGTTCAACAAAGTATTAAAAAATTTAACTAAAAAAGATCAATTTTAAACCAAAAATGGAATGGTTACATTTTCAATTTAAAAATTAATATTTTACAAAAAAAAAACGAATTTTTAATCAGTTTTTAACAAAGTAGTTTAAGTTTCAAGCGAGTAGTAAATTTTTCTTCAAAAAATGAATTTTTAACGAAAAAGAATAATTTTCTACCAAAAAAGACGAATTTTTAGCAAAATACATGAATTTTCAAATAAAAAATATAAATTTCCAACAAAAAATGGAATAAAAAAATAATTTAAAAAATTGTTTAATTAAAAAATAATAATAAAAAGTAATTTTAAACCAATTATAAACGAATTTCTAACAAATATTTACATTTTTAGCAACAAAAAAAAGCTTTTTAAATTTAAGTGATGAATCTTCAATTGGAATATTTAAATTTTTAGTTAAAAAATACATTTTCAACTTCAGAACAACGATTTTTTTTAAGTTGAATTTTCAAACAAAAATTTGAATTTTTAATCGAAAAGGTTAATTTTCTAAAAAAACATTTTCAACGAATTACAAGAATTTTCAACCAAATAGTTGAGTTTTCAATTTAAAAAGGATGAATTTACAATCAAAAATTGAATAATTCAGATTAACTTCGAATTCATTAACTAATAAAGTTACATTTTCCCTTCATAAAACTAATTTTTAATTTAAAAAAATACTTTTCTAACCAGTCGGAATGAACAAAAAAATAAACAAAGTTGTTCAATTCTTAACCAAGTAGTTACATTTTCAACCAAAAAAGATGAATTATTAACCAAATAGTTGAATTTTCAACTAAAAAAGTTGAATTTGCAATTAAAAATGGCATAGTTGAATTTGCAGTCAAAAAATAAATTATCCATGAAAAAAGAAAAACAAGTTTTTAAAAAATAGTTAAATTTTCAAGCAGATGTGAATTTTCAATTTAGAAAATTAAATTTTCATTAATAAAGATAAATTTTGAATGTAGAAAAAAATAGATTTTCAACCAAAAATGTAATAGTTACATTTCCAGTTGAAAAAATTATTTTGTAACCAAAAGAAAAATGAAAAAATGAAATTCGCAGTCAACGAATGAAGTATTAACCAAAAAAGAAAAACAAATTAAAAAAAAATAGTTGAATTTTCAAGCAGATGTGAATTTTCAATTTAGAAAATTAAATTTTCATTAATTAAGATGAATTCTGAATGTAGAAAAAAATAGATTTTCAACCAAAAATGTAATAGCTACATTTCCAGTTGAAAAAATTATTTTTCAACCAAACGAAAAATGAATTTTCAATAAAATAGTTAAATTTGTAATCAAAGATTTGTTTCAAATCGAATCATCAATCTACAACCAAAAAAGATGAATTTTCAATGAAAAATGGAATAGTTGATATTTTAACAAAAATATTTTCATTTAAATCAAAAGCAATGAAATTCTACCAAAGAAGACAAACTTTTAAAAAATAGTTAAATTTAAAAATTTTTTAAATGATGAAGAAAATTCCTGTCGAATAAAGGAATTCTTCATTCAATGAAGCAAAAATGATTTTATTTTATTCAACTAAAAAAAAAATCACTAAAACTAAAAAAAAAAATTTAATTTTAATCCAGCCACATTTTCCAAAAAATAAATTTTATTTTATTTTTAATTTGAAATTTACATTCTAATTTGAATTTCTTTAAATATTCACAAAATTTAAAAAAATTCTGAACAAATTTGAGAAAAATTTTCATTTTTTCCAATTTACAGTTATAAAAAATCTTAAAATGAATAAAAAAATAAAAGCGTATAAGTTAAACAAATGGAAAATCACTATTTTTGATTTGTTCAACGATTTAAATATTTTCATGATTTAAAATTGACTAAAATAAATAAATAATTTATTCTCATGGAATAAAATTTTTTTTAACCATTATAAAATTAATTTTTTTTTTCAATTTAAAAAAAGGAATGTTCAGATTTATTTTCAGTAAGAAATGTCTACTGTAGCTCGTATATTGTCACTTGAAATTCGTCAAGCTTCTGTAAAGGTAAAAATCCCACAGCGTTAAAAATCACAAATTGCCCGTTAAAATGAAGACCATAGAGAATTTTACGGTTTTATGGGAAAGAGAAAATACCCCCCTATTTTGAAATTTCCTTGCGGACAGTAACGACAATAAACTAGTGTCGTTTCCTGCAGGCCTACAATAAAAAAATATATTTTACACTTTTTACGGGCCTACCCCCTTCAAGCCTTGCCTAGTGTCCATAACGGAATCCGTGGTTTTTTTTGCTCACTCTTTTCCATGGTAAAAATCCCAAAAAACCCTTTTTTTATGACGGTTTTTCTAAGGAGTCGACCCAGGCCGAAAGAAAATTGCCATGGCATAAAAACTTATTGGGGGTCTGGAGACAATCTTTGAATCCAAATGGCTGTATTTTGGCACTTTATGGCCCCCAGCCCCCCAAAAAGACCACCGACTCCTTCGAAAGTTTTATATTTGGATATAGAAATTGAATTTTTCAAAAAATTATTTTCTTTTTTAACTTCTCTTTTACAGAATTAATTTTTCAGACTGAAATAACAATTCAAAAATTTAAACTTGATAATAAATTAAAAAATAAATTTTAATCCAGTCGAATCCAAAAAGTAATTTTTTCTTTATTAAAAAAGTATTCCTCTATTCAGCAGAAATTTTTTGTTTGCAATAAAAAAATTTTCAATATTTAATATTTACAATTAATGATTCATTAATTTTAATTATTGAGAATTTAAAATTATGTGATTTTGAACATTTTTGTTTGAATTTGTAGTTAAATTATGAGGAATTACAATGGAAAATTCTTTAATTTTAAATATTTGCAATTGAAGACTCTTTAATATTTAATGTTTCAAAAAATGATGCAATTTTTAAAGTTTTTTTTGGGATAGTTCAATTTTGGATGTTTAAAATGTAAATTTGTTCAATTTTTTAGACTTTAAATTGAAAATTCTTCAATTTTGGATATTTGAAATTGAAGATTCTTCAAAATACCACAGACACCTTCAAAAGTTTTTTCGTTAAAAATTAAACTTTTTTAGTTGAAAATTAAACACCTTGTTTAAAAATTAATGTATTTGGCTAAAAAATCATATATTTTGTTGAAAATTCATTTCTTTTAAAATTAATCTTCTTTGTTGAAACTTCATTTTTTTGTTATTGCTGAAAATTCAACTATAATTGGTTGAAGGTCCAACTATCTTTTTAAAAATTCATTTTTTTCGGTCGAAAATTCTCCTTTCTTTTGCAACAATTAATTCTCTTAGTTGAAAATTCATTTTTTGGTAGAAAATTGAATTACAATTGGTTGAATGTCCAACTTTTTTGAATTGAAAATTCAACATTTTTTGGTAATAAATCAATCTTCTTGGTTGAAAATCCATTTTTTGGTTAGAAATTTAACTATAATTGATTGAAGCTCGAACTATTTTATTAAAAATTATTTTTTTTTAATTCGCCTTTTTCGGTAACAATTAATTTTCACAGTTAAAAATTCATTTTTTGATGAAAATTCAATTATGATTGGTTGAATGTCCAACTTTTTTGTTGAAAATTCAGTTTTTTGGTTGAAGATTCGTCTTTTTGATGATGAATTAATCTTATTGGTTGGAAATTCATTTTTTTGGTTGACAATTTAACTATAATTAGTTGAATATCCAACTTTTGTGCTGAAAATTCGTCCTTTTTGATTAATTAATCTTCTTGGTTGAAAATTCATTTATTTTGTTGTTAAAAACAACTATAGTTGGTTGAAGGTGTAACTATTTTGTTAAAAATTTATTTATTCTTTTAAAAAATCGCCATTTTTGGCAACAATTAATTTTCTTAGTTGAAAATTCATTTTTTTGTTCAAAAATTCAACTATAATTTGTTGAATGGAAAATAATTTTGTTAAAAATTAATTTTTTTAGATTGGAGATGCATTTTTTCGGAGGAAAATTAATTTTTTTTAAATCAACTATAATTGGTTGAAGATTCTAACTATTTTGTTAAAAATTCATTTTCTTAGTTGAAAAATCACCTTTTTTTGATAACAATGAATTTTCTTAATTGAAAATTCATTTTTTTTTCTTCA
>CAKNXH010062264.1:3977-37196 GCA_932178445.1 Andricus quercusramuli
TCAACTAAAATTATGAATCTTCAACCAAAAAAATGAATCCTGAAAAAAGTGGGTCAACTGCTAACCAAGGAGTTGACATTTCAAACTTAAAATATACATTTTCAACAAAACGTTCAATAGTTGATATTTCTACCAGAAACGATTTTAATTTTAAATCAAAAACAGTTGAATTTGAACGAAAAATCACGAATTCTCCACAAAATATTAGAAATTTTAATTGAAATGATGAATTTTCAACCAAAAAAATTGAATTTTTGACCAAATTGTTGAATTTTCTATCAAATTGTAGAACTTATGACCCGGAAATACGAATTATCTACAAAAAAATTGAATTTTCAAAAAAAAAAGATCATTTGTGAACCAGACCATCGAATTTTTAATCTAAGAAGATACAATTTTGACAAAAAGAGATGAATCTTCAAAATAAAACAAAAAAAATCAAGAGATACATTTTCAATCTAAAACGACCAAAAAGTTTAATTTTCCACAAAAAATTAGAATGTTCAATCAAAATGATAAATCTTCAATTGAAAAAATTAATTTTTAACAAACCAGTTCAACTTTCAACCATAGAGTTGAATTTTCTACCAAATTGTGGAATTTTCTATCAGATTGTAGAATTTTTGAGCCGAAAATAAGAAAAAATTAAAACGACAAATTTTCCGCAAAAATTCCCAACCAAACAGTTGCACTTACAACAAAATACTGGAATTTTCATTTTTCTTAAACATTTGATTTTTGAAGCAGAAAAGATTAATTATGAACAGAAAGTTAATTTTCAACCGAGAAAGATGTTTCAATTAAAAACGAAAAAATTCAACCAGATTGCTTGATTTTCATGCCAAAAAGAGAAATTTGATAAAAAAACAGTTGAACAACTTTAGCTTCGAAAAGTTCAGAAATGGAAAATTCCAAATTTAGCGAAAATGCCTGAGGATTTTTGCGATTTTCTGGGACATTTCTACATCTCTCCCAGATTTAGCCTCGTTCTATCGAAGCTCTTTGAAGATAACTTTCAATTAAGTGAGATGATGTGGAACAGGTCGTTAATGATCCGCCAAAAAGCTCTAAAAAGAAAGATTTCAAAGCCTCTGGCCACGTATTGGCCTACTAGTTCGTGCAAAAGTCAAGCGCCCTTTTACCCCTTTTCACTTGTGTTCTCGCTCACGTGCTTCTACTTGAAGACCTGGAGCGACTCTACTTTTGCTCTTCCTCCGACCTCAAATACATACTTCAAATCTCTAATTTCTTCAGCTTTATTCAAAATCTTCTATTGCACTTTGAATTTTTCTCGAGAAACGTCCGTCCAATCGAATCAATCAATATTTTCCTTTCATCAACGACGAGCGAAATCAAGTGGCTCTGAAACCCACTCTGAAGAGAGTATTTGCTTCTAGTAATGGAATTCTGCAATTTCATGTTTTTAGTTTGTCTTCCTTATTTGAAAATTGTAATTACTAATTTTACAATAACAAGCTTCGAACTCATTTGAGAAGACAGGGTGACCGTTTCAGGGTGTCCAGCGATTATCAGAAAGGAAATTCAAGGCTTTTTCCAGGTTTTCCAGGTCAAGAAATCAAGATTTTCCAGGTCTACTTTTTTTTCATAAAATAATGAAATGACCATTTTTTTAAGATGCCTAAAATGAGCCATTTCATTTTTTGGTAGCCAATATTTCAAAAAGTTTTTGAAATCTTTGTGAATACGTTGAAATCTGTTAAAGTATTTAAAATCTTTAGAAATCTTTTAGAATTTTAAAAAATTGTTGTGAAATCTTTGAAATCTTCGTGAAATTTTTTGAAATCATTATGAAATCTATGAAATATTTGTGACATTATTCTTTGTTTGTGAAATCTTTTGTGTTCGTTTATAATCATTGAAGTCTTTTCAAAATTGTGGAAACCTTTTGAAATCGTTTAAAATGTTTGAGATGCTAAGAAATTTGGTATCTTTTGTTAAAATTCTTTAAATCTTTTGAAATCCTCTTAAATTCTTTGGAATATTTGTGAAATCTTTCTGAAATCTCTTTTGTTCGTTTGAAATCATTGAAATATTTTTCAATCTTTGTGAAATCTTTTGAAATCTTTTAAATAATTTGGAAATAGTTTTAAATCTCTTGAATGTTTTGAAATTTTTTGAAATCTTTATGAATTCTTTAGAATGTTTGTAAAATCTTTCTGAAATATTTTGCATTCATTTAAAGTTATTGAAATGTTCAAAATCTTTGAGCCCTTTTCAAATCGTCAGAAGAATGTCGAAATCATTTAAAATCTTGAAATGTTTTTAAATCTTTTAAAATCCTTATTAATTTTTTTGAAATATTTGTGAATTTTTCTGATATCTTCTAAAAAAATTTGAAATCTGGTGTACTGTACCTTTTTTGAAATCTTTGAAATTCTTGTATTTTTCAAAATCTTCAATACATTTTTTATGAAATCATTCAAACATTTGTGAAATCTTTCTGAAATCCTTATATTCATTTGAAATCATTTGAAATATTTAAAATCTTTGTGAAATCTTTTGAAATCTTCCAAAGAATGTTGAAATCATTTAAAATCTTCTAAATGTTTTGAAATATTTGAAATGTATATTAATTTTTTTAAATATTTGTAAAATCTTTTGAAATCTCCATAAAAAATTTGAAATCGTTTAAAATCATTGAAATTTTTTCAAATCCTTAAAATCTGGTGTGCTGTACCCTTTTTTAAATCTTTGAAATTCTTGTATTTGTTAAAAATCTTTAATAAATGTTGTATAGAATCTTTGAAATATATTCGTGGAATCTTTTATATTCGTTTGAAATCATTGTGAAATATTTTTAAATAATCTGAAAAATGTTGAAATCTTTTCAAATCTTTGAAATACTTGAAATCTGCTGAAATCCTTATGAATTCATTGTAAAAAATTACGAAAAATAAAATTCCCGACACTGCCAAAGTCCCAAATTGAAACATTCCTGATAAATAGAATTATAAAAGCATAAAATATCCGCATTAGAAAATTCCCGAATATGAACAATTATATTTCTTAAATAGCTATTATTTATTTATTAAATATACAATAATCAAGTATTTATATAAAAGAAATTATTCTTGATGTTTTTAAAATTCGGGACGACTGAAAAATCCCAATTAATAAAATTCCCGAATAATACAATTTCTGAATAATAAAATTCCTGTCAGTTTATAATATTACCGAATTTGGAAATTCCCGACAGAAAATTACCGGATTATAAAAATCCGAACTAGAAAATTCCCAAGTTTAGGTAATTAGAATTTGTTATAAATATGATTTATTTATCAAAACAAACAATAAACAAATATTTGTATCAATATATATATTTGAATGTTCAAAGTTTCTAAAATTATTGTTTGAATTTAAAATAATAATTGAAAAAAAACTTTATCCAGAATTTTGCTTTTCAATTATTGTTATTTTTATTTCAAGCAATAATTTTAGAAACTTCAAGTGTTTAAATGTTTAAAATAATTTGTTGTATACCAATATTTGATTATTGTATTTCTAATAAATAATTTTACAACAAAAATGTGTTAATTGTTTAAATTCGTAAATTGTATTATTCGGGAATTTTCAAATTCGGTAATATTATAAACTTTCGGGAATTATATTATTCGAAAATTTTTTAATTCAAAGATATTATAAACTGTCGGGAATTTTATTATTTGGAAATTTTCCAATTCGGGAACTTGATTATTCGGAAACTTTATTAATCGGGAATTTTACAAATCAGGAATTTTATTTTTGGGGATTTTTCAGTCATCCCTAAAATTCAAGCAATAAATTAAGAAAGTTCAAACATTCAAAATTATTTTCTTATAAAAATATTTGATTTTTTGTATTTTGAACAAATAAATAATATTTATGAATAAAATTTAATTGTTTGAATTCGGGAATTTCCTGGCGGAAATTTTCAAATTCGGTAATTTTATAAACTGGCGGGAATATTCAAATTCGGTAATATTATAAAGTGACATGAATGTTTAAATTCGGTACTATTATAAGCTGTTCAGTAATTTTATTATTCGCGAATTTTCTAATTTGGGATTTTTATTATTCGCGAATTTTTTGATTTGGGAATTTAATTTTTCGGAAATTTTCCAATTCGGAAATTTCACTGCGTCGGGAATTTTCTTTAATTTTTTTTCCAATAATAAAATTCCTGAAATTATCAAATTGCCGAAATATAAAAATCGGGAATTGGAAAATTTCCGAATAATAAAATTCCCCACAGTTTATACAGTTTTAAAAATTATTGTTTGAATTTAAAATAAAAATAGTTGAGGAAAATATATTTCTAAATGGAAAATTTTGCTTGAAAACGTGCATCGTATTTTTTAAAAATTACAAAAAATTTTCTCAAATATCAAATTGTTATTTTAAAAAAAATTAAAAAGAAACTTCTAATTGAATCCTCCAAAGTTTGTTTGGAGAAATTATTTTAATCTTAAATTCAAACAATAATTAAAAAAAAATTTTTACATTGAAAAAATATCTTTGATAAAATATTTACCTATTATTTATTTATTAAAGTGATATTTTTTTAATTGTTTAAATTCAGGAATTTCCTAGTTCGGATATTTTATAATTCGGTAATTTTCCAATTCGGGATTTTTATAATTTCGGGAATTTTATTATGCGAGCATATTCCAATTTTTCACAGCGAAATTAAACAATTCAAACATTTAAAACTGAAAATTTGTTCACTTGAAGTAACTAAAATTGAAGAACTTAAATTAGAGCTCTTTTAAATTTTAAACTTTATAAATTAATGACTCAAAATTTTTTTTATTCAAACGCTCAATAATAAAAATTATAAAATTGGAAGATTTCAACACTTTCTAATTGAATAATTTTTAATTAAATTTCAATGCACTGCAAAATTTTCAATTTATAAATTTGATAAATTGAACAGTTCAAACATTTCTTGATACAAATATTTATTCACGCTATTATTTTCAAAGCTCTATTATAAAATTTAAAATAATCCTCCCTTTTAACTTACATTTATAAATATGTTAAAAATAAAACATATATTAATTGAGGATTGAATTATTTTGTTAAGAATTCGTTTTGGCTTGTTCGATCAAGTCGAAACACTTTCTTAACAAGTCCATTTTTTGTTTGAAAATGCATAATTTTATTTGACAAATCGTTTTTTTTCTGTTTGGAAATGAATTTTTTAAGATATAAAACTTAAATATTTAGTTTAAAACTCAACTGAATTTAGTTAAAAAATGATAAAAATGAAAAAAGTATAAACTAAAAATTAATTAAATAAATCTGGAATAATTGTTGTTCAAACTAGTTAGTTGGAAATCTATTGTCTTTTTTTGGTTGAGAATTTAACTATTTGGTTGATAACTCAACCGTTTAGTAGAAAATTGTTTGTTTTTTTTGGCTTTGAAGTGCGAAAAATTCGCAGAAAATTGATTTATTATGATAAAAATTCGTCATTTTTGGTAGAAAATTAATCTTCTTGGTTGAAAATTCAACTATTAGGTTTAAAATTGATCTATTTTGTTGACAATTCATCCATTTTGGTGGAAAATTGAACTTATGTGTTAAAAGCTCATTTCTTAGTTGAAAGTTTAATTATTTGGTTGGAAATTCAACTGTTTTGTAAAAAACTTGTCTAAAAATTTTTTCTCTTCAATCAAAATTTAACTACTCTATTTTTGGTTTATTTAAGTGTAGTTAAAAAATTTTAGAAGCGAAAAAACTATAAACTAAAAATTAAAAAAATTAAGCTTTTACTAACTATAGCTCAAACTAATTAGTTGAAAATGTATGTAGTTTGTTGCAAATTCGTCTTTTACGGTTAAAAATGATTTTTCATGGTTGAAAATTAAACTACTATTTGGTTAAAAATTGAACGTATTTTATTAAAAATTCGTCTTTTCTGGTAGAAAATTAATCTTCTTGGTTGAAAATTCAACTATTACGCTAAACAAAATTTTCTATTTTGTTGATAATTCATTTTTTTCATATAAAATTAATCTCCTGTGTTGAAAATTCAATTATTTTTGAAAATTTCACTATTTAATTGAAAATTAATCTGTTTTGGTTAAGGATTCAACTATTTCGTTGGAATTAATATTTTTTTGTTAAAAACACTTTAATGAAACTTTTGAAATTCAATATTTTTCTGCTGTTTATAATTTAGCTAATTTAGGTTTATTTGCAATGAAATACTGAAATTGGCAACAACAAAAAAACGAAATTTCAATAAAATAGTTAAATTTTTAACCAAAGACTTGAATTTAAAAAAAAACTCAACAAAATTGTTAAATTTGCGACCAAATAGTTTAACTTTGAACTACAAATATGAATTCTTAACCAAAACGACGAATTTTCAACAAAGAAAATTAATTTTCTACCAAAAAACGACACATTTTCAACAAAATAACCCAATTTGCAAACATATAATAACATAGATTTTCAACCGAATAGTTGAATTTTCTACTGAAGAGGATAAATTTACATCCAAAAATGGAATAGTTAAATTTTCAGTTAAAAAAATTAATTTTAGTAGAAAAAAAGGATTTTCAATAAAATAGATAAATCGTCAACCAATATAATAAATTTGGAAGAAAAGTCTAATTTAATTTCTAATCAAGTAGTTGAATTTTCAATTAGGAAGATTTTTGATTTCTACCAAAAGAGGTAAATTCACTGAAAAAAATATGAATTTTCAACCAAAACTGGAATAGTTAAATTTCAGCAAAAAAAAAATAATAATAATTTTAATGCAAAAAGAAATCATTTGTGACAGAATAGTTCAATTTTCAAGAAATAAAATGAGTTTTCAACTAAGTAGTTCTACGTTCAGCCAAAAGGTTTAATTTTAAACCAAAAAAGGTGAATTTTAAATGAAAAATTTAATAGTTGAATTTTCGACTGAAAACGATCAATTTTCAATCTAAAATGGAATAGTTGAATTTTCAATTCAAAAAATTAATTTTCATACAAAAATAAAGTTTTTTCAACAAAATAGTTCAATTTTCAGCCAATAAGATGATTTTTTATTAAAGCTTTTTTAGATTTCAACCAAGTAATTGAATTATTAATAAAGAGAATACATTTTCTAATAAAAAAGATATGTATTTACAATAAAAAAACGAATTTTCAATAAAATAGTTAAATTTTTAACCTTTAACCAAATAGTTTAACTTTTAACATACAAAGATGAATTCTTAACCAAAACGACGAATTTTCAACAAAGAAAATTAATTTTCTACCAAAAAATGATACATTTTCAGCAAGATATACCAATTTACAGACGAATAATTTCATTTTTAAATAAAAATGATTAATTTTCCGTAAAATAGATTTGAACTAAATAGCTGAATTTTGAACCGAAGAGAGGAAGTTTCAACTAAAATGAAGAATATGTCATTCTGCAACCAAAGAATGAATGTTTAATAAAGTAGGTCAACTTTTAACAAACAAAAAACAAATTTTCTTCAAAACAGTTGAATTTTCAATCCGAAATTATTAATTTCCTACCAAAGATTCGAATTTTCTGATCAAAAAAACGAATTTTTAACAAATAAAGATTTTTCAGCCAAGACAGGAAAAAATGTCAAAGAAATTGTTGAATATTCAAGCCAAAAGTCAGCATTTTCAACCAAAAAATATTAATTTTAAACAAAAAAGTCCATTTAAAAAAAAATTGCAGTTTTAATCAAAAGAGAGAAAAATTCCAGCAACAGGATTAGTTTTCTACCAATAAAGGCCAATTTTTGACTTTAAAACAAGATTTAATTTCAGCAAAAAAATGGAAAACTTACATTTCTAGGTTCACAAATTAATTTTGAATGAAAAAAAGAATTATCAGCAAAATATTTAAATTTTCAATCAAAGAGATCAACCCTCAAACAAATAAATTTTTAACAAAGTGGTTTAAGTTTTACCCAAGTGATTGAATTTTTAATTTGAAGAATATCAATTTTCAGCCAAAATCAGATACGTTTTTTGTTTAAAAATTAGTTATCAACCAAAAAAAAGCATTTTCAACCGAAAAGATAAATTTTATACCAAAAAATATGAATTCTCAACGAATAATGTAATAGTAGATATTTCAAATAAAAAGTATGACTTTTTAATAAAAATTTTTGAATTTGCAAACCAAATAATAAAATTCTTCACTACAATTACAGTCGTCAGGATGAAGTGACTGGAAGATAATAAATAAAAATACAAGGCAAACAAATTACTAACTAAAATAATTACTAGTCTCAAACATCATTTTCAAAATTCTCTAAATTTGCCCCGACCAATTTTTTACTTGCTCTAACCATTAATATTCAAATACCATTTGGATTTTAGTTTCGTGAAAGGTAATCTTTTTTCGATCAGCAGAGAAAAAGTTAAAAAAACTATTTTTTCTTTAAAAGAAAAAAAATTCCAGAACCACGAGCAAAATTCCATGACTTTTCCAGGTTTTCAAGCATTTCCAGGACACTAGACACCCTGGGCGTAAGTCTGAGGCTTGACATAAAAAAAGATTTTTTTTTTTCATAACTAAACCAGCATTGATTTGTCCATTTTCTAAGAAAATTTACGTCTTCGCTAAAAGGATACAAATTCACAATTCATTGGAACAAAACCAAACATTGATTTTTGTGTCGTGTAGTAATAAAGAAAAAAAGAAAAAAAGAAAAAAAATGATGAAAAATATACATCAGATATAGTAAGAGCTTAATAAGAAATCGATGGCATAGGGATCAGCAATTCTTCGTTCCTTTTCAGACAGCACCATCCTTTGCTTCCAGGGTCTTAATAAAACTTGATTCGGTGAGGAAGCGTAAAGTAAGACATGCTGGCTCAAAGCTGATCATAAATGATAGCGATAATAAATTTGAAATATCGCTTGATGAAGCTCTGATGAGCCAGACAGCGACGAACTAATCAGGCAGACTCAGGGTGGCCACAAAACTTGATTCCCAACATTTCCTGATTTTTGCCTGATTTTTCACTGACTATATTTTTTCTGACCATTCATTAGGCTGGGCCGAAAAAACTCAAAATGTGTAGATTAATTGATGATAGCACTGAAAAGTATCATTCAAAAATTACGAACAAATTAAAATATATATTGAACGATTTTGGAAAATTTAGTTAGACAAAGGTGTTCAATTGTATCATTTAAAAGTCGAAGCACTAAAAATTAAAGAATTTTATTTTGAATTGATGAATTACGATATTAGTATGATTTTAGAATAAATTTTCGAAAACAGGACAATAATTTTAAGAAATGAATATTTTAAGATTCGATTTTCGGAAATTGGGTCATTGAAAATTCAGAGAAATTGAAATTGTATTACTTATAATTTCCATTAATAAGTTAAATTAATGAATTAATAGAATAATTTCAAAATTAAATAATTGAAGATCGAAAACTTTTGATTTTGAATAATTTTAAATTCAAAGCGATTAATTTGACTATTTATTATTGAAAACTGAATTGAATCTTTGAAAGTCAAAGCTTCTGAAATTCTAGAATTTTAAATTTTTATTACATAATAAAATTATAATTTAAGATTAAAACTGATCAGACAAATTTTTCTAAATTCAAAAAACGAATTGAATTATTCTAAAAAAAAACTTTCGCAATAAATAGTAATTTTAATAGGAAACATGAAGAATGAAAAAATTTCTACCCCGAAACGTTAAAACTTAAAACAATCCAAACTTCATTTCAAACTGAAAAAAATTCACCAAAAATTGTGATATTAAAACTTTTCGATACTCAAACCCGTTAAAATTTCAATTATTTAAAGTAAATTTAAATCGCTTAGAAATTAACAATTCTTAAAATGCTGATTATAATTTCCAAAATTCATCCAATTCAATTTTTATTGCAAAATTAAAACATATAAAAGGAAAAAATTAAAAATTGTTTGTTCAATATGAAAATTCAGAGCTTTAAAATTTAAGATTACCGAAATTATCCATTTACTTTTGTATTAATTTCAGATAGTTTAATTTCGATCTTCTTTTATTTAAACTCAATTTTTAATTTTTTAATTTCGAATCTTCCTTTAGAATTATTATTCGTTCTAGTAATTTGCCAATCAAATATTTTTCAATTTGGAATGATTTATTTGTTTAAATTTTGTTTAAGTCTAAAATGATTGAATTCAAAACTATCGAGGCTTTTAATATGAAATTTTGAAATATTAAATGGCGGAATGGTACTGAGACTTTTAATATTTGAATTTGAAACAATAGTGTGAAATTAAAAATTTGAAATCTCCAAAAATATAATTCTAAAAATTAATTTAGGAAAAAAGTTTAGTTTCAAGGCCTCAAAGATTGAACTGTTTTATAATTGCGGATTCAAAATTATAATTTTAAATTACAATTACAGGCATTTTAAAGACAATAAATATATTATTAATATTATTACTAGATTTTTTTACTAAAAGATCAGATTTCTGTAAAAAAAAAATCACTGTCATTTTCACCGTTCAAAATTGCAGCATGGACAGCAAAATTTGAAGAATTTGACAAAATAAGAATTTTTTTTCGTCGCTATATATTATCTCAAACAAAAATTTCATTTTTTTTATTTTTTGATGTCGTATATTACAATCAGTAATCATAGAAATCGCCATAAGAAGGTTCGTATAAAGTAAAAATACGATTGGAATGTAAAAACAAAGACTTGAGAGTCATAATTAATAATTTACATTATTTATTAATTAATGTAATTTAAATTTTATATTAAAATTTTTTTTAAATAACATATTTTTGAGTAATAATTTTAAATTCAAAGTTTTGATTAATCATCAATGACTCTAATTAAATACTCTTAACCAGAAACTACTTAATGACTATAATTATCAATAAATTTAATTAACTAGGACTGTTCAGATGATGAGGTTGTGTAAAAATTGCTCTTGTTGAAGGTCCGCAAAAAAAATTTGGTTTTAAAATATGAGAAAATTAATTTAATTCCGTAAGTTTGAAATGAGTTTACGAAAATTGAAGGGAATTCAGAAGAATTCAGGCGAATTAAATCATTTCTAGAATTCCAAAGAATTTGAAAGAATTCAGGATGAAATAATGAGAATTCAGAGTGAATTCCAAATTAATTCAAATGAATTGCAAAACATATTTGAAAATCTCTTCTAATCTTTGAAACCATGAAAAAATGGAAATTGCGGCTTTATTAAAATAACTTGAGAGCTTATAAAATCCCTCAAAATGATTGAAATGCTCAGAAATCTCATAAAATCCCTTGGAATCTTTGAAAAATATTTTAAAACCTTATTAGTCCCGTGAAATCTTCCTCTATCTTCCGAAATTCTTTGCAACCGCACAAACATTTTTTAAAAATATTTTTTAAAAATATTTTTTAAAAATAATATATAATAATTAAAATACTCTGAAATCCGATTATATTTGTTAAATCTCTTAAAAATACCCAATCTTTTAAAATATCCTAGAAATTTTAATTCCTTTGAAATACTTTTAATGTTTGAAATCAAATAAATATTTCTTGAAATGTTTTAAAATTCCCTTAAAATGTTTCAAATCCTTTAAAATCTTTTGAAATTCCTTAAAATAATTCAAATTCTCAGAAATCCGATTAAATTTCTTGGAATCTTTTCAAATATTTTAAAACTTTACATGACATGTAAAATCGTTCCACATCTTCCGAAATTCTTTACAACCACACAAACATTTTTTTAAATCTCTTAAAATAATTCAAATCTTTTCAAATCCTTTTAAATTTTTTGTAATCTTTTGATATTTCCCGAAATCCTGGAAAATTGTTTAAAATACCTAAGAGCTTTCAAAAGCCCTTAAAATCATTAAAATCTTTAAAAATCTTATAAAAATCTAGTTTACAAACTCAAGTGCAATAAAAAAGATTCCAGTGTGTCAGATTTATCAAAATTTAATAAAAATTCGTACAAAAATAATTAAAATTCTTATCTCTAGATTTTATAATTGAGTATCTAAGTTAAGATATTATGATCAGAGCTGATGTGAATAAAGATGGAATGGAATTTAATTTAAAGCGAAGTATGGTCTTCAGTTCTAAATGCATCAGGTGTCCCGGTAATTTAAAGTTTAAAGAGAAAGTGTCAAAGATTTTAACGAAGTTAAAAAGTTCTGACATTGTCAGGGTTGAAACGTGTACGATACAATTTCTAGGGAAAAGGCAAGACTATAAATTGATATAAATGGATTTAAATTTAGAAGCTTCGTATTTAGACTAGAGTGGTCCAAAAACGTCTTATTTATATTTTATAAAATGTGTCCCCTTCAAATTGTTCCTCTAAGTGTTAATATGACCCCTGAATTTTTTTCGAGTCTCGCAGGCCCTTTTTTAATGCATAGATTGTATTAGTTTTAGTAGAAAACATCACCCGGATTTTTGAAATAATTAAAAATATATAATCAGGGACCTCACTGACCCATTTTTCAAATTTTCAAATTTATTTTAAACAAAAAAGTTACTTTTCTACTATAAAAGATGATGACTTCTTAAAAAAATACTTAAATTTTCTACGAAATAATTAAATTCTCTACAAAACAATTATATTTTCAACGAAATAGTTGAATTTTCAACCTTAAAAGATAAATTCGCATCAAAAAAGTATAATAGTTGATATTTAAACCAAGAAGAATGAAATTTCATTCGGAAAAATGAATTTTAAAATAAAAAAGACGAATTTTCAACAAATAAAGATTTTTCAGTAATGAAAGAAGAAAAGGTTCACCTAAATTGTTGAACCTTGAAGCCAAGAGACGAATTTTCCGTAGAAAAATTGAATCTTCAACCAGAAAAACAAGAATTTTCAGCAAAAAAATTAATTTTTAACAAAATGGTTCAATTTTCATCCAAAGAGATAAAGCTTTATTAAAAAAAAAAATTTAGCGGAATAATTCAACTTTTATCCACGCAGTTGAATTTTCAATTTAAAAAAAAATCAGTTTTCAACTAAATAGTAAACTTCAACCAAAGAGATCAATTTTTAACTGAAAATATGAATCTCCAACAAAAAAATGATTTCTTAACAAAGTGGTTCAAAGAAAATGTTCAAACAGAATAGTTTAAATAAGAAGTAAATTTTCTACCAAGATACTTGAATTTTTAATCCAAAAAGGGGAATTTTCAATAATAATCGTTGAATTTTCATACAAAAAGGATGACTTTAATGAAAAAATTATTTAATTTTCAATCAAACAGTTGCATTTTCATTCAAGAAAGATTCATTTTTAACTGAAAAAGATGATCTTTTGAATCAGAAACACAAGAATTAAAAAATATTGTCCAATTTTCATCCAAAAAATATTTAAATTAATTTTTCAACTCAAAATGTGAATTTTTCTCAAACGATAAATTTCCTACGAAATAGTTGAATTTTTAACAAAAAAGTGGATTTTTTGTACCAAAAAGTATAACTTTTTAAAACATTAATTAAAATTTCAACTAAACAGTTGCATTCCTATCAAAGAAAAGTGAATTTTCTACGCAGATATATGAATTTTTTTTATAAAAAAGATAAATTTTCAAAACAAAAAAATAGTTGGATTTGGATCAAAAAAAGATTTCAATTGATTTTTCAACACAAAATGTGAATTTTTCTCAAAAGGTAAATTTTCAACAAAACAGTAGATTTTTGGACCAAAAAGTATGACATTTTAAGAAATTTATTGAATTGTCAACCAACCAGTTGCATTCTTATCCAAGAAATATTAATTTTCTACCCAGAAAGATGAATTTATAAATAAAAAAGATGAATTTTCAAAAAAATAGTCGAATTTTGATCCAAAAAAGATTTCAGGTAATTTTTCAACAAAACAATTGAAATTTCAACCAAAAATGAAACTTTTCAACAAAATTATTAAATTTTCAACCAAGCAGTTGCATTATTATCCAAAAAAGATGAAATTTCTACTAAAGCAGATGAATTTTTACAGCATAAAGACAAATTTTCAAAAAAATAGTTGAATTTGTATCCAAAAAACATTGCAATTGATTTTTCAACACCAAAATATGAAATTTTCTCAAAAGGTAAATTTTCTACGAAATAGTGGAATTTTCAAGCAAAAGGATTTACTTTTTAATAAAACTGATGAATTTTCAAGCAAATAATAAAATTTACCGCTAAAAAGATAATTTTCAGGAGGAAGAAACTGCAAAAAAAAATAAATACAATGCAAATAAATTACTAACTAGAATTTTATATCAGGGTTACCGCAAAACTTGATATTTCATTTGTAACATTTTGAACCTAGAATCTTTTATAAGCGGAATAAAATAATTTCAAATAAAAATTGAAAAATTTCAAATTTATTCTGCTTGAAAGTTATTTAAAGTTATATAAATTCCCTAACTTTTAAAAGATTTTTTTTCTAAATCCCTGACTTTTCCCTGGCTTTAAAAAAATTTCTTGTTGGCTCGCAGGCTCATTTAAAAAAATGCTTATTTTATTTTACTTATTATTTTTTTTAGTATTATTAATATTAAAAAATATGTATTCGGTGGCTTCACAGATCCACTTTTTTAAAAAAATTCTTTTTTAGCATAGTTGAACGATATTACTGTTAGTAATATTTTATTTATTATTTTATATACCCAGATTTTTGAGAGAATTTTAAAAACATATTTTAAAAATGGACCAGCGAGACCCCTAAATATTTTTAAAAAATTATTTTAAAAATCTGGTTGATGTATTTCACTAAAAATAATACATTACAGATATGCCAAAGTAAATTAATCTGATCGTTTCCCGGTTTTCTGGAATTCTCGGGCAGGTGAAAGTCAAACTGAAATTTTTTTTATGAGAATTCCTCTATTTTTTTAAATTTGTTTATTTAATCAAAAAATTCATCTATTTTAGTAGAAGTTGCATCTTTTCTGGATAAAAATGCAACTGTTTAGTTGAAAATTCAATTTTGCTAAAAAGATATCCTTGTTGGTTAAAAATTCGACTGTTTTACTAAAAATTCAACTATTTAGTAGAAAATTTACTTCTTGTTTAAAATTTATATTTTGGCATTTAAAAGTCGAACTGAAATCTGACAAGAATTTTACAGAAACCTTAAATAGTGTCACAAATTAAAAAAAAAAGTTTCCTATAATTCATAAAGTCAACGACGCGTTATCGATGAATAAGGAAAACTGATTAAAATAATTCTCACATGAGTAGTTTCTCGTGTACATGATCAGTATCGATTTTCATAATCGCTCAAATTACTGCGTCACTCGCATGTTTATTTTTAAAAACTATTATAAGCTCACCTTCGACGCATCACCATAGGGGAAAAAATTTCCATATATTTTCTTGAACTCCTCCACGCTCAGATGTCCACTCGGACAATCCTTGAGGAAGCCTTTGTACCATTCTTGTATCTCCGCATCTGAAAAAAAATATTTTTATTCCTCAGAAATTTTATTTTTGAATCGAGCTTTTCTAGATTAAAAAAATTATACAGGGCGGTAACAACATAGAATATTTTATAAACGGAATACGCTAATTCGAGATAAAAATTTTTAACTTTTTAATTTATTTGTTTCTACCAAAAAAGATTACTTTTCTACCAAAAAATATATACAATAATATAATAAATATATAAAATAACAAAATACTTGGATTTTCTGCTTGCAAAGATGAATTTTCAATCAAATAGTCGAATTAAAAAAAAAGTGAACAAATAGTGGAATTTTTAAACTGCAAAGATGAATTTTCAACCAATTGGTCGAATTTTTAATTAAAAATATTAAATTTCAATGAAAAAAAAGTTGCATTTTCAACCAAATAGTTAAATTTTCTAACCAGAAAGGCGATTTTTTTTTAAATATTTTAAACCCCCAAAATTCAATTTTCAACAAAAAGATGAATTCATAACGGAAATTGTAATAGTTGATACTTCAACAACAACAAAAACGAATGTTCAACAAAATAGTTGAATTTATAACCAAATAGTCGAATTTTCAACCTGAAAAGATGAATTTTTAACAAAAATGTAACAGTTGATATTTCAACTAAAAATATGAAAATTCCAGAAAAAATACGAATTTTCAACAAAGAAGTTTAATTTTTCACACAAAAAAAAAAGAATTTTCAACAAGAATGTAATAGTTGATATTACAACTAAAAAATATGAAAATTCTACCAAAAAAGACGAATTTTTGACAAAACAAATACACTTTCAAACGAATGGTTTAATTTTTAACTTGAAAAATTAACTTTTCAACCAAAAATGGAAAACTTAAATTTTCTAGAAAACAAGTGAATTTTCAACAAAATAGTGAAATTTTTAACCAAGCAGTCTCATTTTCAACTATAAAAGATGAAAATTCAAAACAAGAATATTAGGTTTCTACCAAAATGGTCGAATTTTTAATCAAAAATATTGAATTTCAATAAAAAAAGTTAAATTTTCAACCAAATGGTTAAATTTTCAACCCAGAAAGGCGAATTTTTTTAAATATTTTAAACCCCCAAAATTGGATTATCAACAAAAAGATGAATTCATAACGTAAATTGTAACAGCTGATATTTCAACAACAACAAAAACAAATTTTCAACAAAATAGTTGAATTTATAACCAAATAGTCGAATTTTCAACCTAAAAAGATGAAATTTCTTCATCAAGAGATGAGTTTAAAGATGAAACAGACGAATTTTCAATAAAGAAGGTTAATGTTTGACCAAAAAAAAAACGAATTTTCAACAAGAATGTAATAGTTGATATTTCAAATATATGAAAATTCTACCAAAAAGACGAATTTTTGACAGAACACATACATTTTCAAACAAGAGGTTTAATTTTTAACTAAAAAAGTTAACTTTACAACCAAAAACAGAAATGTTAAATTTTCAGTAAAATAAATTAATTTTCTACAAAACAAGCAATCTTTAGTTAAAAGATTAATATTAGATATAAAAACGAGAAATTTGAACAAAATAGTTAAGATTTCAATTAGGATACATCAATTTTAAACGAAATAGTTCAGCTTTTAAGCAAGTTGATGAATTTTTGACTGAAATAATGAATCTTCAAATAGAATAGGTAAATTTTCAGATAAAAAAATTATTTTTTCACCCCAAAAAAAACGATTTTTTAACAAAAGATATGAATTTTCGACTAAAATGATGTTTCTAAAAAAAATGAATTTTAAAGAAAATAGTTGAATCCTCAAACACAACAGATCAATTTTCTATCACTACCTTGCATTTTTGACTAAAAGAAATGAATTTTGAAAGCAAAAAGACAAATTTGCATCTAAGAAAGATTTTTCAATCAGGAAAGAAAAAAAATTGCAACCAAATTGTGGAATTTGCAAGCTCTAAACATGAATTTTCTACAATTCAGTGGAATTTTCAATCCGAAGATATAAATATTCAACGAAAAAGTTGATTTGCAATAAAAAAGTTCAATTTTTCACCAAAGAGTTGAATCTTCAACCAATTGAAATGATTTTTCAAACCAAATAGATGAACTTAAAAGAAAAATTTTAATTTCCAATCAAGAAAGATTTCAGTGGAATATTCAACACCAAAATATTCATTTTCAATCAAAGATAATTTTTTAACGAAGTATTTTAATTTTCAATCTAAAAAAAATGAACTTTCAAGAAAACAGTTGAATTTTCAACCCAAAAAATGAATTTTTACAAAGTACTTCAACTGTCAACCGAAAGAGATGAGTTCTGAATTTAAAAAAAATAGCCGGCTTTTTAAATAAAAAAAAATTAACTTTCAACCAAAAAAGATTACTTTTCAATCAAAAATGGAACAGTTAACTTCTTAGGAGAAAAAGTTAATTAAAAAAAAAGAGCTCTAATCTTCAACAACAACAAAATTAATTTTTAGCAAAGTAGTTCAACTTTCAACCTAGTGGTTGAATTTTGAATCAATAAAGATTAATTTTCAACAAAAAATGAAATAGTTAAATTTTAGGATAAAAGAATTAACTTTAAACAAAAAAAAAAGAAACTCTCACTCAATGAGATAAAGATTAAAAAAAAATAATTTTCAACAAAGTAGTTTCACTTTCAACCAGGTAGTTGAATTTTCAACCAACAAAAATTAATTTTTGACAACAAAAATTTAATAAAGAAATATAATCGTTGATATTTCAATCAGAAAAGTAGTTTAATTTTAAACCAAGAACAGTTGAGCTCAACCAAAAGAGACAAAAATTTTCAACAAAATAGTTGAATCTTTATCCAAAGAAGATTCATTTTCAACCACACATTTGCATTTTCATCCAAAAAGGATTAAATTTGCACTAAAACAGAAGAACTATTGAAGGAAAGAAGAATTTGAAAAAAACTTAATTTTCAAACAAATAATACAATTTTTAACTAAAAATATATAATTTCCACTAAGAAATATGAAAATTCTACAAAGAAAAAGAATTTTCAACAAAGAAGGTTAATTCTCTACAAAAAAAACACGAATTTTCAGTAATAATATAATAATGTAAACTAAAAAAGTTAACTTTTCAACCAAAAAATGCAACCATATTTTCAAAAAAATATTCAAAAATCTTTAACCAAAGATGATTCATTTTCAACCAAACATTTGCATTTTTATCCAAAAAGGATTAAATTTGCATTAAAACAGAAGAATTATTAAACGAAAGACGAATTAACAAAAAAATTGAATTTTTAAAAAAATAATAAAATTTTTAACTAAAAGTATAGTTGTCAGGAGAAGTAAGAGCAAAAAATTTCATTTTCCCTAACCATTTACATTCTATGACAAGAATCATAATCTTATAAAAAATTTTAACATAGAATCTTTTATAAACGGAAGAATAAAAAATGTTGAATTAAAATTCTAAAATTTTAAACATTTTATATTTGAAGTTATTAAAAATAAAACAAAGATAATTGATTGAATTGAAAGATAATGATTTTAAATAACTTCAAATATAAAAAATTTAATATTTTTGAATTTTTATTCAAAATTTTTTTATTCTTCCGTTTATAAAAGATTTTATATTAAAAATGTTATAAGATTATGATTCTTGTCATTGAATATAAATGGTTAGGGAAAATGAAATTTTTTGCGCTTGCTTCTCCTGACAACTATATTTTTAGTTAAAAATTTTATTATTTTTTTGAAAATTCAATTTTTTTTTAAATTCGTCTTTCGTTTAATAATTCTTCTGTTTTAGTGCAAATTTAATCCTTTTTGGATAAAAATTCGAATTTTTGGTTGGAAATGAATCTTCTTTGGTTAAAGATTTTTGAATCTTTTTTTGAAAATATTTTGCTGAAAATATGGTTTTATAATTATTATAAATTTATAAATTTCGAAATTTTTTTTTTAAATATTATTATAAATTTATAATTATTTATTTAACATAGCCTTTTACAGAAATTCCCTGACATTTTCCAAACATTTGTAAAAATCCAGGTTTCCAGGTTTCAAGGTGACTTGAAAAATAGGTTCTGAATAAAAAGAAACAAAAAATTGCGTTCATAATTAATGCAACAATGCAAATAAGAATTTTCTCGTCATTACCCCTGACCTTTCTTTTCCGATGTTATCACATAATGCAAAACAAGTTCCGTACTAAAAATGTGGTGTATCATTACGAGGTTATTAATAATTCAGAAGTTTTTCTCCCAACGGGTTGCTACATATTTGAATGTAGCGTTGCGTGCATGCAATTTCAGCAAATCATTTTTAAAAAGGGGAAACCTCCCTACAGTAGATAATGCAGCCTACAGTGGATAATCACTAATTAAAAACAGAAACAAAAGAAAAGTGATCAATTTTAATTTTAATTTATGAACTCTTATAGTATTTTTACTATTATTTAAAATAAATTAATTATTTTATGTAAATTAGTATTTTTAATTAATGATTATTCACTGTAGGGTGGTCTCCCCTTCCTAGATGACTAACTGGACGATTTCGAAATACTTCAATAAATAATTCAAGACTTTTGAAGTCGCATTCATTTTCTAATTATAATATTTATTAGAAGTAGTTAAAAATTTGCCTTCCCATAAATTAATGTTATTTGAATGCAAATTAGAACTCGAAAACCTTGGATTTAATGTTTCAATCTAAGGATTTTCAACTATAACTCAAAGTATCGCGAATCGTAAATAAGTATCACATTTAGGGCCAGAAAATGTCTATTTCTCTCCATTGTTATTACAAACTGGGATTTACGAGAACGAAATTACAGCTTTGTTACCTCGGGCAGTAAAGTAAAACGAAAGCTCTTTCTTTTCTTTACCTTCAGGAACACCTACATTCTCTCTAAAAACCTTTCAAGATAAAAAACATGTTGTGGAAAAAGCATTTCATCAGCACAATAAGATCCAATTTCAAATAATTGGTGAAACGAAATTATCAAAAATGTCGAATACATTTTTGTTAAAAATCAGGAATTTTTATTTTTATTTATTATTAACGTTTTGACCAAATATTTAAAAAATGAAAAAAGGATTCTACTCATAGCACCATAACCATATTAAATGAGATTATATTCATATTTTAATAAAGATTAAGAGTTTTCTGAACAATCAAATTAGTAAATCGAATTTTTCGAATAAGTTTTTCTATTTGGTGATAAAAATTATTTCTGAATAATTCTGAACATTATTGATAAGAGAGAAAACTGTAACTGCGATTGTATTTTAATTTTGGGAAATTAATTTTAAATATCAAATAAATTAACTAATTAAGTAATTTAAAATATTGGAAACTGTAGGTAACGATAAAAAAATTGGTACCGACAAATTTTAAACAAAATGTAGATTTTTCATGAATCTGAAATAAAATTGTGAAATTTTTTACGGATTTGAAAGGTTTTAAGATAATAACATTTTTTTCTTACGATTCCAGGGAGAATTTTAATTATTTTTTTAAAAATTAGTTTGAAGAAAATGTTTGAAAAGATTTCGAAGGATATCCTCGAATTTCGGAAAAGAATGTAGCAGATTTCCAAGAAAAAAAATTCAATCTTCCAGCATTACAAAATTGTAAAAAAAATTCAAATAAGTTTATATTTATTCTATTCGAATATTTCAAAAAATTATAAAACATTCCAAAAGATTTGTAAACTTATCGAAAAGGAATCTCAAATATTTTAAGGCAATTTTTTTAATTCTGCACAATTTTTTCCAAGTTTCAAAAAAAATTCGAGTTATTGAAAAAAATGTTTAGACGTTTTTAAAAATTTTCAGGAATAATAAAAAATTTCAAAAAACATGAAACAAAATATAGATTTTTGAAGATTTCAAAATAAAATTTTGATGTATTTTAAAGATTTTGAAAGGTTTCACGATAATAAATTTTCTTTAGACTCCTGTTTAAATGTTTAAACTGGTTCTTTATTTTAAAACAAATTTAGAAATAATTTAAGCCAGTTTATAAGATATTTGGGAATTTTTGAAATTTTTAAAAGATCAAAAATATTTGAAAACTTGGAAAGATTGCCGGAAATTTATAAAATATTCTAAATTTTTCTCCATGCGTCAAATATCTTTTAAACTACTCTAATTTTTCCTAAAAATTGGTAAAATCCTGAATTTTTTAGTTAATTTTTCGACATACATCTAAAATCTTCAAAAACCTGTTTGAATTTTCTCGAAATTCTTTAGAAAATTCTGTTTTTTTCACCTTTTTGGGAAAAATTAAAACGATGGTAATTCGAAATTTTTATTTTGTATTAAAAATTATGTTTTCTTTAAAATTATGATCTGCTTAAAATTTTTTGTTATTCTGGACTTAAAAATCTTTTTTGGTTGCGAATAAACAAATTTCTTGAAAATTCATCATGTTAAATAAAAAAACTCATTTCTTTTGGTGGGTATTACATCTTTTTTTAATTAAAATTTCAAAATTTTGGTATAAAATTGAAATCTTTTCTGGCTGAGGACTCAACTATTTTGTTGGAAAGTCATATTTTTGGGATGAATTAAAATCTTTTTGATTAGAAAATGGAAATAGTTTTTAATTTAATTATCAACTATTATATTTTTCGTTGAGAATTTATCTTCTTTTGTTCAAAATTCAATTACTTAGAAGGTAAAATACTTGATCAAAAATTCACCTGTTTGGTTGAAAATTCATTATTTTAGTTGGAAATTTTTTTTTTTTTTTTTTTTTGTAGAAAATTAATCTGCATGATAGAAAATTCTATTATTTCGTTGAAAATTAAATTTTTTGTGGAAAATTCATATTTTCGGTGAAGAAATCCAATTTAAAAAAAATCGCCTCTTTTAGAAAATAATAAATATTTTTTAGTTAAAAATACAACTGGTGAAAAAGTAATCTTTTTTGGTTCAGGATTAGGGATTTTTAAAATAATGAGGGATTCAACTATTTTGTTGAAAATTTCTTTTTTGAGTGAACTCAATTGTTTTTTATTTAAAATAAAAATATTTTTAGATTGAAGTATCAAATATTACATTTTTTCATGACAATTAATCTTTTTTTTTTAAACTTCAACTATTTGGTTGAAGATCAACTTTTTTGTTGAAACTTTAATTTGGCATTTGAAACATCTTTTAAACATTTTAGAATTTTCTGCACATTCTTAGGAAATGTATCTCTATAAAATGTTAGAAAATAATAGTTATTCGAGATTTTTATTTTGCATTCAACATTATTTTGCACCTCAAATCGAGTTAAAAGTTGAACTACTATGTTAAAAATTCATTTTATTGGTTGAAGATTTAAATAGTTTGTTGAATTTTTTTTTTTAAATAAGGTTTTTTATCTGAAAATTTAACTTTTCTATTTTTGGATGAAAACTAATGGGTCTTAGTTGAAAATTCAACTATTTGGTTGAAAATTTATATATTTTGTTGTACATTTTTTTTGTAGAAAATAATTCTTCTCGATTGAAAATTTAACTATTTGGTTAAAAGTTAAACTAATTTGTTACAAATTCATTTTATTAGTTTAAGATCTATCTCTAGTTGAAAATGTAACTATTTTGTTGAAAGTTCATTTTTTTCTGTTCAAAATGAATTTTTTGAACTGCAAACGTAACTATCCCATTTTTGGTTGAAAAGTGATCTTTTCTAGTTCAAAATACAACTGTTTCGTAAAGAATACAACATTTTGTCTTGAAAATTCTATTATTTGGGTAGAAAATTCAACTATTTGAAAGTGAACGTTTTAGTTGGAAATTCATATTGAGGGTGAAAAATTCATCCTGTTTGTAAATAATTCGCCTTCTTTGTTTGAAAAGTCAACAATTTGGTTTAAATACAACTGTTTGGTATAAAATTAATTTGTTTGTTTAAAATGCATCCATTTGAAAAACAAATCATCTTAACGGTTTTGAAAGTAAGCCCTTTCTAAAATATGCGATTTTTTAGCTTTGAGAATCCTTTTAATATAAGTTAAAAATTCTTTTAATTTAAAATTTAAATTATAAATAATATAATATAATATATTATGTATAAATTATCTTATGTATCAAATAAGTTTGAAATTATTATAAATAATTTCAATTAATTCATATAAATATTATATGTTAGGTTGACCTTATGTTTAAATTATATCAAATATAAATATATATTTATATACATAATTAATTATTATTATTAATAATATATAATATAATAAAACAATAACATACATTTAAAAATTTGTTAAAAATTCATCTCTTTTGATAGAAAATTACTTTTTTATGGTTCAAAATTCAACTATTTTTTTGAAAATCCAATTCATTTCGACTTAAAATCTGGAGTGTTTTCTATTGAATTTAATATAGTACTTATAGATTAATTGTATTAAAAATAATTTTTATCCTTATCTTCGTGAAAAATCACCCATCTGTCTAAGAGGGCGTCCAGAATTCTGATTGGATGATTTGAATCTCGCGGCATTGCTCAGCCAATCAGAATGCAGGACGCCGTTTTAGGTAGTAATACGCCGGCAGGGTACCTCATTGACCTTGACAACAGCGCCACCTCAATATCAATCAATATCAATTCATTTTAATCAAAAATATTATTCTGCAGTATAAAATTAATTATTTACTGTAAGTTTTCTTGTTAATATTGAATAAAAATTTCAATTTCTTCCCAATAATTCCAAATTGGTGGCGCTGTCGTAGGTACCCAAAAGGCGTATTCAGAAAAATAAAAATTAGGTCAAATAGTAATTCGGTAATTTAAAAATTACGATAAATGGTAATTCGGAAAAATTAGGTAAATTTGGGGAACATGCATACGCCTCTCAAAAGTGAAATTGTTTATTGCAGAAAGTCTTTTCTTTGAAAAAATAATATTTTTCAAGTCAAAATTGCATGAAAGAAATTCTGAAAGTGTAGTGAATTTTGCAGGAGATTTTGATTGTCTATTAGACGAGTTTGGAAATTTAAAAGTTGTTCGCTGGGGAATATGCTTTTGGTTTATTAGGGTCAAGGATCTCCAAACGACGTAGGCCTCTACAAAAGCAACCTCGAGGCACTTTCTGCAATAAACGATTCACTCGCAGTCGACTGCGATGTAAGTGCTACACGTTTTCTAGTCACCTGAAAACTCGGTGTTCTGTTTGAGATCTTCCAGCACTTCCGGCTTGAGTTTGCTGTTCTGTTTACCCATCGTTGAAGCCGCCGCCGACGCTCCAGGAGTTCACCTCGCTGGATCTCGAATCCCCTTTAAATATGTAAGAGCCAACTCTAGTCTACTAGCCTACGTGTGCCGTTATGCACCACAAACTTCGTGGCTGGTACTCTGCACCAGACACGCCTGCAAAAAAAGATTGAAAAACGATTAAACACAGCAAAAGACACTTTAACATGCCTCAAATCTCAAGATTTAAAAAAAAAACTTCATTCCCATCTGCTGATTTTTAAATTGGCCTGAGCGATTCTATAAAATCAAAACTCTAACAAGAAGATGTCGCGAGATGTGCGTCGCTAATTCGACTGGGCCTTCACAGAGTGAAAGTAGGGGAAAGAGCACGGAGAGAAAAATGTAGGAATTAGCGCGTGAACATTTGTCACGCATTAATTCCAAAAGTGCGAGCGAAATTTCCAAGAGCCTCCACGGACTTTCTCGGTGAGTCTCCTTGCGATTTGCCTTTAGGCCACGCCTCCTGCGTACATTTAGTGGTGCGAACGTATCAACAGGCAGAAGGCGTGGCCTAAAGGCAAATCGCAATGAGACTAACCGAGAAAGTCCGTGGAGGCTCTTGGAAATAAGCCTGCGATATGCGCCTGATGAATAGTCCATGCGTTAGTGCCTTGAACTGTCTTGCGCTAAACCCAGGAGTTTTTTCTCCGTGTGGGCATTTAAAAGATTCCACACGGAGAGAAAAATATAGGCATTAGCGCGTGAACATTTGTCACGCATTAATTCAAAAAGTGCGAGCGAAATTTCCAAGAGCCTCCACGGACTTTCTCGGTGAGTCTCATTGCGATTTGCCTTTAGGCCACGCCTTCTGCGAACATTTAGTGGTACGAACGTATCAACACGCAGAAGGCGTGGCCTAAAGGCAAATGGCAAGGAGACTCAACGAGAAAGTCCGTGGAGGCTCTCTTGCGCCAAATCCCGGCGTTTTTTCTCCGTGTGGGGTATGGTGTCAGTGCGGGGCCCACAGACCCTTGCTAATAATGCTCGTGTTTCTTGAGTTTTATATTGGTTTTTTTACATAAAATAACTTCCTTGAGTACCAAAGAAAACTATGTTACGTAAAAAAATTAATATGAAAATGAACAAACACGAGCATTATTTGCAAGAGTCACCATGCCCCGCACTGACACCATGCCCCACGTTCCCCTACATGAAAATAAATTAGGTGCGTATTTTTTCTTTCGATCCAATGGGCCTTAGTTTTCGGGAGATCGAGACTTCAGTATTTAGGCTCGAGCTAATGGATTTTGATGTACTTTAATCCTGTAAAGCCCCCAGGCAAATCAGCGACGCACATCTTGCGACCTCTTCTTGCGAGTCTGAAAAGTCTACACGACGGTCGCGCTCCTCCTGCCGGCATTTTATGCCAATTTATTCGAAATTGTAAATCTTTTAAATAAAGTTACTCGTCAATTGCAATCAAAATTGGAAAGAATCGAGCCCAGACTTTCGGGTCTCCTGATATAATTGGAAGTTAAAATACTCTTGCATCGCGACCCCTGTTACGCCGTGTACTACTTCAAATACTAAATAAAAAAATATTTTCAACGGATCTTCCATCAGGTCCAACTGAAATAAATTTATTTTGAAGAAAAATTTTAAAGTATCCATTACATGTGAAACTGGAAATTTGAAAATGGAACCTTAGAGGCTTTTTGAAACCTTTTAGAAGTAAAGAAGGAATGACCCAGTTTTTCCATTATCCTCACAAAGTCCTGCTTTTAAAGTAACATTATCCTCAACATTTATCACTTAGAATTTCGATATTCGCAGCGAATACCCTCGAGGACAATGATTTCTGGTGTTCCGTCCCTACTGTAGACACACGATTTTCTCTCTTGCATTATATCTACGAAACTCGAGGGGAAAAGTCCCTAGAGATGTAGATTACTCAGCAGATGCGAATAGTTTAGCTCTCATACGATCCCTAAGTCAATTTCAAATGACAAAAAGCCGCCTCCGTTTTTTTATCTTTCGACTACATTGTATAAACTCGTCCTATATAAACGAAATAAAACAGAAAGATATATTACGCTAACCCAACTAGTACAAGCGATATCGTAAAACGGGGTAAAGTTGCTCATCTGCTAATTTATAGTTTAAAATTCAATATCAAATTTACTAGGGCAAAAAATAAAATATTATCGATTATTTTAATTAGTAGGGCTATCAAACTTTATGTTGTAATGTCTTTAGTATGAGTTTATTGGTGAGCAGTTTTAGCTTGAATGAGCGTTTTTACCCCGTTTTTGCTATACTTAAAATTTTCTCGAATTGTTACAAAAGCAGGAAAATTGGTTATTATATGATAATAGAGATTTTCAAAATTGGGAGAAAAAAATTTAGAAGATTTTAAGGCTACTGATAATTTTGCAGAATTTAAAAAAAAATAAGAAAAATTTGGATCATTTCAACGAATTGAGAAGGCATTTAGAAGTTTTGAAATCACTCAAAAATAATATAAAAACTCGGAAGGTTTAGAAAATCTTTAAAAAATGTAGATTTTTGAAGGTTTCGAAATAAAATTTTGAAACTTTAAGAATGATGAGTGGTCTCAAAATGATAGTTTGTTTAAGATTCCTGGGAAAAATTTGAAATAATCTTTTACTTAAAAAGTTAATTTTAAGAGAATATTTAAAATGATTTTAAAACATTTGAAAGGATTTCTAAAATCAATTTTGCTAAATTAAAAAAAAAATAGAATAAATGAGACATAGTTTTAAAAGATATTTAGTAAGGTTTAAAAGTTTTGAAATTATTCAAAAATAAGTTTATAGTTGAAAAGATTTCAAACAATTTTAGACAACATGGAAATTTTGGAAGAATACAACAAAACAATTCTGAAGCGTTTTATGAATTATGAAAGCTTACAAAAAATTAAAAAAACTTTTATGAAGATTCCTGGGGAAATTTAAAATAATTTTTCTTTTTAAATTAATTTTTAAACAAAATTTAAAAAGATTTCTAAAATTTTTTGAAAATTAATCTGTTCTGGTTGAGGATTCAACTATTTTCTTTAAAATTTAATTTTCTTTGATAAATTGAACTCTTTATTGTTGAGAACACATACCTTTTTTTGAAAATTGAACAACCTCGTTAAAGGTTGAACTACTTTATTAAAAATGCATTTTTTGGCTGAAGTTTTTTGTTTTTGATTTTTTATTGATTTTTTCACTGTTATCCAATTTTCTTGAAATGTGGTATTTTTCAACTACCCTGTTCGAAATGTATTTAAGAATAAAATACGATAAATTAGAATAAAGTACAATGATGTGAAAATTGTAATTTTTTGAAAACATTTGTAATTACTTGTAATATTTCGTAAGAGAGTTCGAATTCTAGAAAAAAAACTAAATTAAAAAATTTTAAAAATTAAAAAAAAAACAGAAAATTACAAAAATAATTTACTAGAAAATACAAGTTTTTACCAGAATTTGGAAACTTTTAGCCAATCTTACAAGTAATTAACATTTTTCATATAAAATTACAATTTTCACTTTATTGTAATTTACTGTAAAAATACATTTCCACTAGGGTAACTAAGAAAATAAGCTTTTATTTTTTGCTTCTAGCTAGGGAATTCAAACTGAAAATTTACCGGAAATTTGTGAAAAAAGCGCCAAACTAAGAAAATTTAAGCGGTTTTTCTAAAGAAAAAAAAGTTTATATTTTTAAATGCCTGAGATAAGACAAAAGTTTAGAAAAAAAGTTGTTGGAAAAAAGTGATATTGAAATATGAAAATGATTTTTTTTGCTAAGGATTTAATTGTCCATTTTTTTATTTATTTGCACAAACATTGTTTTTATTACTGAAAAAAAACATTTAAAATGATAATTCGCACGTATTTAAGGTAGAGTCATGCTGAAAATCAGAAATCTGAAAAAGATTGTTTTTCTATGATTTTAAGAATACAAATGATACTATTTTTGATGTCATTTTCAAGAAAAAGAATTGTTTTTAATGAAAAAATTCAAAACCTCGAAAAAAATTATTTTAACGTTTTCTGCAATTTAATTTTGAGTTTTAGTAGTTGATGGCTTATTTTATCGAGGATAACATTTTCTACAACTCTACCGTTTCCGATTATGAAAGTAAATTTTTTTATAGCTGAAATCGTTAAAAAAGTACAGAAAACATTTTTTAAAATAAATAATTATATTTAAAGCTTATTTACTTATTTTTAAAATTGGAAACAGTTAAGTTGTAAGGAACGTTTTCCCCGAAAAAGATGCCATGAATTATTAAAATTATATATTTTTTTTAAATTCCCAGAATAAAAAAAAACTGTTTTTAATGAATCGTGGCTTATTTTTTCGGGAAAAACATTTCCTACAATTCTGTTCAAAAATAAGTAAATAGATATCAAATATAGTTATTTGTTAAAAATTCGAGAGAATTTTTTCCGAGACAATAATCCATCATTGATTAAAATTCAAACATTTTTCAAAAATTGTTAAGAAGCGATAGAAAAAATTAAGTTGCAAAAAAGATGGTTAAAATAATTTTTTATCAGTTTAAAAATTTTGTCACTCAAAATACTGGTTTTCATTTGAATTGAAATCAGTAATATTATTTTGATTCTTAAAATCATCGAAAAACATATTTTCAAAAATCTGATTCTTGTCATACCTACCTGAAGAGTGAAAAAGAAAAAAGAATTTTTTTTAAATGCGTATATGCAAATATTTGGAAAACGGTGCAAAATATCAAACATTGGAAAAACACCTTTTTGTAGAGCATTTAGAGGGGAATAACTTTGCTCTATAAACTTTTTTCACATCTCGCATATTTCTTTAAAAAAAAAAAGAGTTTTTGATTTTCAGAAAAACCGCTATTTTAATTTCGAATTTTTCTCTTTGTCGGTGAAATTCGAAAAAGTGTGAAGTCCCTCACAAAAAGTGAAAATTTTTTAATAACTTTGATCTTTTTTCATATTTTCTCATGCGAGAAACAGGATATAGATAAGGAAGAGCGGCAGGAGGAAGAAAAGATAAATGAGGAGGGGGAGATGAATAAGGAGAAAATGGATGAGCAGGAGGAGGAGGATGAGGATGAGGAGGAGCAGGATGAGGAGGAGATAGAGGAGGAGGAGGAGGAGAATATAGAGGAGCAGATGGAGATAGAGGAGAAGGAGGTGGAGGAGAAGGAGGTGGAGGAGAAGGAGGTGGAGGAGAAGGAGGAGAAGGAGGCGGAGGCTAAAGTGATAATTAGCTTAAAAAATGAAGCATTTCATCAAAAATGGGAACCCGATCCTCAAAATGTTCTAATAGAAAAAAAAACTCGACACCAAACATGCTTAAGTAACAACTTAAGCAAAATTTCGATGATTATCAGTATACCCCTTCGACAAAAAAGTCCAAATGCCCTTCACTGTTTTTGGGCAAACTCCTTAAAAAAAATCCAAAACCGACCAAAAATCAACGTAATCAATAATTCGCTTAATCTAATAAAATAAAAAATCAGACACAATTTCTCAATCACTCATTCAGACACACAAAGGGAAACATTTGCACTCTTGAGTCTCAGTTCTCTGCAACAGAAAAAAGATTTGTAAAAGACAACGAGGGTACATTTAGAGCATAGTGCGATTTATTATAATAAGTAATAATAATAGTAGTATAGTAATAATAATATTAATGTAGGTTTATCAGAGTTTTACAACCCACGGACAAAATACGGGTCTTTTTGATTGTTTAAACAGAACAATATTCGTGTATTGATTTCACGTGGGGCGAATACTCGGAATAAGGTCACTGACGCGTCTTTCCTCAGAGAAAACAACTCGCTCGATAAATAATTGCAAAAAACAACAACCCTTAGGAAAAGATTATTCTAAAAATATTAACATCGGATATAAAATATAGTTCGGATTAATTTTCCCTTAAATGCGAGAGAGAAATTGAGTATTTAACGTGTGCAATTTTCATCCGCGCTGCTCAAAAGCTTTGCAGACTATCCTCACGCGTACAGAAAATCTGGCTTCCGCTTCAATAGACAGCCATCTTCTCGAGCTTACGAAACACGTGTCTTTATTGCCGAGCATTTGTCCTGTACAATTTTTTTTATCTGATAACTTTTAATGTCTTTATATACAGAGATGATTGCGTATGAGTAAAGACGCGTGAATGCGATTTTCACTTCAGAAACTACATTGCAAGTACACTCAACTCCCGATATAAGACCCTCCGGTTTACGATATTCTTAGAATTGATGGCCTCCGCAATTTAGTTAGTTGCGTCTTGCGTCAAAATACAACAGAAATGATTCATGCGGCCCTGCCTGTTCACGTTCGGATTCCCTCGATTTAGGACCAAGGCCAAGGCTAGCTATGATAGGAACCGGTCTTATATCGGGAGTTGAGTGTAGTTAAATACACAGGTGATTATTTTCCATGATCCTCCACGCTTCGTGACTCTGTGTGGCGGGACAAGTTTTAATAATTATTCATAAACAGATCGGATTCCACGCTCGTTGAGGTAATTTATCGAGTTTTAAAGCACTTTCAATTAGTCTTCAAGAGAACAAAAATACATTAATTACAGAATATTGATTTGAAAAATGACTTTCGTGAGGTAGAAGACGAATTTCACTGGTTTTTTAAAGATTAATTGGGAATGTCTTTTTATACTCGTCTATTTGAGGATTTGAAAATTAAAACCTTATTGTTAACACAGGGTGGCTGCAAAATTTCATTCTTAAAATTTCCTGACTTCCCTGAATTTGTCCTAACTTTTTATTTTTCTTGATCATTAATACTTAAAATCCCAAATTCTAATCTTGTAACAATTTCAGGAAAATAAGAAGAATTCCAAAAATTCATGAAGATTCAAGGTGAATTAAAAAAAATCAAGTGAATTGAAAAAAATTAAAAAAGGGAACAAATTAATTTAATTGAGTAAGATTGAAATTAGTTTAAAATTTGATTTCATGGAATGCCATAAAATTCGAGGTGAGTTCAAAAGACTTTAAGATAAATTAAACAAAAACTAAAAAAAAATCCATTGAAGTTAGCAGAATTGAATGAAGGTAAAAGATTTTTAGTGAATTACGAAAATTCAAGAGAATTCCAAAGTATTCAAAATCATTAAAAAGAATTCCGGGTAAATTCATGAATTAATTAATGAAAATTAAATATAATAATTAACTAAATTTTATTAATGAATTATAATCTTGGGAAAAAATTCTTTGAAATCCATTAAAATATTATAAAAATCCTGTCAAATTCTATGAAATTTTATATTTTCTGAAATCCAGCAAAATTTATTAACTCCTGTAACGTTGTTCTTTGAAAATACCTTAAAATTTTTGAAGCTTTTGAAAACTACTTAGAATTTTTAAAAATACCCTAAAATTGTTAAATCTTTCAAATTCTGTGGAATCAATTTAAATTACTGAAATTTATTTAAAATATCCTAAGATATTTTAAATCCTGTAAAATCTATTAAATCTTATTTAATTTCTTAAAAATTCCTTGTAGTTTTTCAAAATAGCCTAAAATCTTAAAAATTCTCTAATATCTTTGGAAATATTTTTTCCCAGGATTTCCTGAACTCCTGGAATTGTTATTGAAATACCTTGAGAGCTTTCGGAAACCCTTAAAATCATTAAAATCTTGAAAAACCTGATGAAATCCCCTGAAATTTTTAAAACCTTACTGACCCTGTAAAATCATCGAAATTCTAAGAAATTGTTTATAACCGGACGTAAATTTTTTCCCACGAAATCCCTTCAAATTAATGATATTGGTTTAAATTTCTTAGAATATTTAAAAATTCGATTATATTTTTTTAATCCTTTGAAATCCCTTGAAATCTTTAAAGCTCTAGAAAATTACTTGAAAATTTCCTTGGAATCCTTTTAAATTTTCTAAAATATTTGAAATCCTTTGAAATTTTTAAAGCTCTTGAAAACATCTTGAAATATTTTTAAATACTCTAAAATATTTCAGATACTTTTAAATTTCTTGAAACATTTTAAAGCTCTTCAAAAGCCCTTGACATTTTTAATAATTCCCTAAGATATTTAAAATCTTTGAAATCCCTTGAAACATTTTTAAATTCTTAAAAATTCCTTGGAATTTCTAAAAATATCCTAAGATATTTCCAATCTTTTTGAATCGTTTGAAATTCCTTGAAATTTTTTAAAGCTCTTAAATATTCCCTGTAAATTATAAAAATACCCTGAAATCTCACAAATTTTTTGAAATCCCTCCAAGTTATTAAAATCAGTTAAAAATTACTTAAAGTCTCTTAATTCTGGTAAATAAATTCATTGAAATCCCTTAAAATCCTTTGGGATCATTTGAAACTTTTTAAAGCTCTTCAAAATTCCTTGTAATTTTTAGAAATACCATGAAATCTTAAAAATCCTTCAAAATATTGAAATCTACACGGAGAGAAAAATGTAGGCATTAGCGCATGAACATTTGTCACGCATTAATTCAAAAAGTGCGAGCGAAATTTCCAAGAGCCTCCACGGACTTTCTCGGTGAGTCTCCTTGCGATTTGCCTTTAGGCCACGCCTTCTGCGAACATTCAGTGGTGCGAACGTGTCAACAGGCAGAAGGCGTGGCCTAAAGGCAAATCGCAATGAGACTAACCGA
>CAKNXH010062264.1:37596-103240 GCA_932178445.1 Andricus quercusramuli
TCTCTCCGTGCATTGGGTTAATTGATTGAAAGAAAGTGAGTAAAAAGTGATTTAAGAAAAAAAAGTTACTAAAAGTGACTGTGTGGCTATCCTAATAATTCCTGATAGTTACTTAAAGACTTTTGCCATTTTTTCAAAATCCCTGACATTCCCAAACCAAAGAAAATCCCCCAACTTTTTTTTTATTTCCAGGTTTTTCCTGACCTGCGGCCATCCTAGTTAACCCTGGAGATTCGAGATTGGTAGAGCGTTAAAGAATTAATTTTAAATTTAATTGATTAACACGTATAGTATCTCAACTATTAATTAATTTAAATTAACTTTTTGAACATATTAGTACTTTTAATTAAAAATTCACCATAGAGTCTATTTTTGAAACGTGAAGTACCAAGATTTAGTCACTGGGCTCTTTCCATTCGGAAATAAATCTCATTTTGTTCGTTCCTGTCGACTGACAGTTTCCAACTCACATAATATGGCTATGACGAGTACTAATAGGATCTCAGATTATCTCAGTACTGGCGACAATCATCGGTAAACTCTAAATTAAACTATATATAAAATGCGCTTAACTAACAAGTACAACAATAATAACATTAGTTCGGACAAAGGGTCTGTGCAAGACCGCGTCAGTCGCGGACGCGCAGAGTGAAACAAGAAAAACGGCATCGAGAAAAGCTTTTCCACTTCAGCTCTTAAATACCCTCCTTCGTTTTATTTTATAACGAAAAAAAATCCTTGCTCGTAAATTATGCTCTTAACAGTTCACGGTTTAATCTTTTTTTTTAAGAGTCCTTGCCTCGCTGAGAAAGTTTTCTCGCTATCGATTTTCTTAATTTCGATTTTCGATATTAGTAGCGATTATTAGCTAACAATTAGTGAACCTTATTTAACGTATTGAATATTTTATTATACTTATACGGTAAAATGCGTTATACATTAATATTGCGAGCTAAATTGTGTAACGAATACACGACGAGTAAGAAAAGTCAGACGAGTTCTTTTAACCACGGTAGCGATGGTGAAAAACTAATTGTTTTTTGGGTTAAATGACATCTTGGCTGGTTTTTTCGAAAGATATCGGTTTTTAAATTTGACCCACGTATCATAATTGTCGAGAAGATTTTTTAAATTGTCATTAGGGTCAGCTCTCTTTTATTGTTTAGGATATAATCATGGTGTCCAGCGATTTTTTATGGGCCAACAGTTTCCAACGAAAGCTTTTGAAAAATCTTTGTGAATTCGTTGAAATCTGATAAAGTATTTAAAATCTTTGTGAAATCTTTAAAAATCCTTTGGAATGTTAAAAAATTGTTGTAAAATCTTTGAAAACTTTGTGACATTTTTTGAAATCTTTTGAAATCATTATGAAATCTATGAGATATTTGTGAAATTATTCTGTGTTTGTGAAATCTTTTGTTTTCGTTTGAAATCTTTTCAAATTTTCTCAAATTTGTAAAAAACCTTTTGAAATCGTTTGAAATGTTACGAAATTTGGTGTCTTTTGTTGGAATTCTTTAAATCTTTTGAAATCTTCATAAATTCTTTAGAATATTTGTGAAATGTTTCCCAAATCTTTCTTATTCGTTTGAAATCATTGAAATATTTTTAAATCTTCGTGAAATCTTCTAAGAAATTTGAAAATATTTTAAAATCTTTTTACTGTTTCGAAATCTTTGAAATTCTGGAAATCTTTTGAAATCCTGACGAATTCTTTGAAATATTTCTAAAATCTTTCTAAAATATTTTGTATTCATTTAAAATCATTAAAATATTAAAAATCTCTGTGAAATCTTCAGAAAAATGTTAAAATCGTTTAAAGTCTTAAAATGTTTTGAAATCCTTATTTCTTTGAAATATTTATGAATTCGTCTTTGATACATTTTTTCTGAAATCTTTGAAACATTTGTGAAATATTTCTGAAATCATTATATTCATTTAAAATCGTTTGAAATATTTAAAATCTTTGTGAAATCTTTTGAAATCTTCTAAAAAACGTTGAACTAGTTTAAAATCTTCGGAATGTTTTGAAATCTTTTGAAATCCTTATTAATTTTTTGAAATATTTGCGAAATCTTTTCAAAACTTCTCAAAAAATTTAAAATCGTTTAAAATATTTCAAATCTGGTGTACCGACCCTTTTTGAAATCTTTGAAATTCTTATATTTTTAAAAAATCTTTGATAAATTTTGTATCAAATCTTTCGTATTTGTTTGAAATATTTGAAATCTTTGTGAAATTTTCTTTAAAAAATTGAAATCGTTTGAAATATTTGAAATTTTTTGGAATCTTCGAAATCTGGTTTATACCGTTTTGAAACTCTCTTTTTATTTGAAATCTTTATTAAATTTTTTACGAAATTTTCCAAATATTTGTGAAATTTTTCTGAAATATTATGAATTAATTTGTAATCATTAAAATATTTGAAAGCTTTGTGAAATCTTTAAAAAAAATTTAAACATGTTTAAAATCTTGGGTATGTTTTGAAATCTTTTGAAATCCTTATTCGTTTTTTGAAATATTTCTGAAATCTTCTCAAAACTTCTAAAAAAAATTTGAAATCGTTTAAAATCTTTGAAATATTTTCAAATCTTTGAAATCTGGTGTACTACAACCCTTATGAAATCTTTGAAATACTTCAAATCTGTTGAAATCCTTATAAATTCTTTGTGCAATCTTCCTGAAATCTTTCGTATTTGTTTGAAATCATTGAAATATTTGAAATCTTTGTTACATTTTTATGAAATTTTTGAAGTAATTGTGAAATTTTTCTAAAATCTTTTGTATCAATTTGAAATCATTAGAATATTTGAAATCCTTGTGAAATTTTGTAAAAAAATTTGAACTCGTTTAAAATATCTAAAATGTTTCGAAATCTTAGAAATCTGGTTTATTATACCTTTTTAAAATCGTTACAACCTTTATAAAATGTCCGGAAATATTTATGAAATCTTTCTTAAATTTTTGGTTTGTGAAACATTTCGTATTCGTTGACATCATTGAATTATTTCAAATCATAGGACCATGGTTCATTCTAATTCTGAAACTAAATTAACATCCAAATTATCATCTAATAATTCTTATAATTTGTAAATTGAATATCAAAAAAATGTATATATTAACATTCTGTATTAACACAGAAGAAATAAAAAACTTATATAATTATTCACAATATTAAATTCTGTTAATTGTGATCTATAAAATAATTGGCACCAGTCTAGAAAAAGTGCCTTGAAATCTATTTATTCTCTAATGAACAAAAGATAAATTATATCTATTATTAAATTATATCTTGATAAATAGAAAATTTTTCAGTAGCAATATTTCTTCTGAACGAGATTTTTTTTCATAACAGACTAAAAGATTTTAATTACTCTTCACATTTCAATAAAATAACTGTTTAGAAGGCAACAAAAAATCAAATTCAAGGTGCTCGTGAAAAATTAAAGGAGATTCCCAGGTTTTCAAGGTTTAAAAAAAAATCCAGGAGAATTCCAGGTTTTCAAGGTTACTGGACACCCTGCTAATTGACCTGGGCGATTGCCCTTAAAAGTTAAATTTTTTTTTGTCTATTTGATAGTAGTTCACTCGCCAAATGCTCATCGTCTACCTGTTTGCTCTACCCCCACTACCCAACTTCCCCTCAGCTGCGCGAGGGGAATTTGCGTAGTGGGGGTAGAGCAAACAGGTAGCCGCTGATCAAATGGGCATCCACGTCAACATTCAACTCTTACAAAAATTAAAAAAAAAGTTAATTAAAAACAGGTTTCTAGAGCCTAATGCCTATAGAAGAATCTCCTTCAATTAATTTATTTTTTATCGATCCTTTTGTCATAAAGATTTTTATTATTTCAAAGCATCAGTAATTCTGATTTCACAGCTGCCGTTTTCAGAAGACTCGCGTGGTTCAAACGACGTACGTCTAGCAGAAAAGAAGTGAAAAGAGTACGTATATATTACATTATGTGCAATCAATGAGAAATTTGAGAAGGACGGGAAGTACGATTCGATTTACAGTAGAGTTCGTCGTAAAGTAGCTGATTACTACCAACTGTTTTCCTCAGAGTTCCTCGACAACGTGATTCGCGGATTCAATGGAGGTAAAACTTAAACGGCAACGTTTACTGTAAACCGACATCCAGGTTTACGGGAAATTGAATGAGGCAGAAAAGGATCGTAAAGGAAGGAAATTGGGTTCCTGCTTCTCAGAACAAAAATACATTCAGACAATAAAAATAGGAATAGTGCCAGACTAGAGTGCCTCATGAAATCCTTTTTTTTTAGATTTTCCAAAAACTTGAATGGGAAATTTCTTTTAGTGGTCAGAAAATTATCTAATCCTGCACAATGCAAAAAATTCCGTAATAGCATCCTCAAATTTGGTTCATTATGAAAAAAAATTCTAGGGTGGGTATCCACAATTTTATGATGAAGTTCAGATTAAGGGGTAAAATTCATCCCTAAACAATTTTTTTCAATTATAAAACTCTCAGGAAACATTACTTGAGAAAAAAGTTTCTTTAGAAAATTAAAAAAATGGATGAATTCTTGTTAAAGGAATGTCTGTGGTACCTTTTTTGAAATTTACCAGCAATTTGTTACTGCGAACATTTTTTTAAACAGCTATTTATCTTTTAACTTCATTTATTTTTGAAGTTCTATAAATATAATTTTCCTAAGATTTTTTACAAAATTCTAAAAGATTTTTGAAGTAAGTAGCTGAAATTTCAAGAAAAAAAGATGAGTTCTTGAATTTACAGCAAAAAATATTTGTCAGTCAATATAAAAAAAAAACTTCAACAAAATTATAATAATTATTGATTGCTTTATTCGTTTTTAACGTTACGTAAATATAATATATTTTTTTAAGATTTGACAAAACTTTAGGAATAATTCGAGTTAGCTTTCTTAAAATTTTAAATCTTTCAAAATTGAAAAAATTTCCTTAAAACGTTAAAATTAAGGAAATCATTTGAAATATTTTAGAAAATCTTTTTCAATGTCCTCCTAGAATTTATCTCTGGAAACCGTTGAAAATTCTAAAAAGCTTCTTTTATTCAAAATCTACGTTAAAATTTTTTTTAATCTTTTCAAGTTTGAAAATTATTTCCGAATCTTCTTTTTTAAAGCAAAAGTTTGCTTTCGAAATTTTCCAAATTTAAGAAAATCATTTTAAATAGTCCTTTTACGAAATAAAAAATTGTTTGGTGTTTTCACAGGAATTTTAAGAAAATTTTATTTTCCTCTGGAAACTTTGAAAAATTCTTAAAAAGTTTCTTTTACGAAATTTCGAGTAAATTATGTAATAAAAGCTGAATAATGTAAGAAATTTGTTATATGTTAATTATTAGATTAATTTTTTGGATTTTTTTTTTTAATGGCAGAACAACTATTTTCTGAAGTTTTTTCTTCCAATAGTAGAAACTGTTGTCAGTAAAGTAAGTTATATTTCCTGAAATTTTCATAATTAAAAAACATTTTTAGGAATGAATTTGAAGCTGTAATTTTCACTTCAGCATAAAATCAAAATTTTAAGGGTGTTTATACCCACTTTCAAAATTTTGTTTCATAATGAAAAATGTATAACTTTAAAAAGTCGATTTTCCGGTCTAAAACCTACATATCGAGCTCTAAATTTTTTTCTTCAAATCTAGAATTAATAAAAGAAACAAATTTCTGAATGAAGGTTTTAGAAAATCTAAAAAAATTGATTTCATGAGGAACCCTAGTGCAGAAAATCAAAATTTAATTTAAGAATAATCAAAGTACAATTCAAAAGAAAAAGTAAAGTCCGAATCTAAAAATAAACGCAAGAACAGAAATAAATCAGACCAGGAGGAAAGATTTATCACGGAGAGCAATAAAACTCTTTTCTCCGAGTTTCCGGTCATTAATCCAAATTGATTCTTCTAAAATAGGCGAAATATCACAGTAATTGAAGTAATAGCAAAAAGTGTAAAGAAACATTTGGAGATTAAGGAAAGACAAGGACGGGGAGTAGAAAAATATAAAATCGCGGAAATTCAAGAGGCTAAATGAATCCATATTTCTCTTCGTATATTGGTTTCAATTGACTTTTCCTCTCATTGCCTAGCTTGGAATCATGTTGACTTGAAGAAGTTCCAAATTCAGGGTGGTCATTAAATTTAAAAAATTTAAATTAAAAGTAAATAACTCTCAACATCTCCATTTGTGTGTAAATTAAATGGAAATTTAGAGCACAAAACTTTGGAAATTAAATCACGTTGCTTTTTTTATTAATGAAATTTGAAAAATGTTTTTTATTCTAAAAAAAATAATAGGCCACCCTGATATTTATACAAAGAACCAGAAAAACGGTCTCGAGGTTTGGAAGGAGGGACAAGAACGCGTTTTTGATTCTAATACCCGTTGCTTTCGTCTTCCGTCGCGACGCCTACGTTTAATACGATTCTCGTTATCATTCGTAAAATGTACTATTTCGATTGTCAGTGCTCGACTTTCTATTGGTACGCCTACTCGACTTTCCATTTCGCTGGGTCATTCGGTCCGCCGCGATGAAAGGGATTTTTTTTATTCTGCAAAAAATGGTTTCACAGCGCTGCCACAGACTAATGCACTTGAAAAAAAATGCAAAAAGTGACTAATTTAAGCTAAAAAGTAACTAAAAGTGATTACTGTTCAAAATGAATGAAATACTCAAATTAATGATAATAATCATTAATTAAAGATATTAATATATGAAAAATAATTAATTAAATTTAATTAATAATTAAGACCCTATAAGTGTTCGTAAATTAAAATTGAAATCAAGCATCTTTTCTTTTATCTTTGCTCTGAATTAATGATTAGCCACTGTAGAAAGGTTTTCCCTGGATGAGATTTTATTTCTGAATTCGGAAGTGAAAATCAAGATACAATTGCTAGAATAAATTTTACAATAAAATTTTAAATAAAAAAAATTTCATTTTAATATTGCAAACTTCACAGACTAAAATGCTTTCACAACAGAAGAAATAGAGAGTTTTTTAACGAAAATAGGGGAATAAATTATTAAAATTAAAATTAATAAAGGTATCATATTGAATAGAATATGATACTATTTTAACCAATTACTTAAATTTTCAACAAAAAAATATGAATTCTCGAGGACAAATTTATTAGTTAAGATTGCAAAAAAAAATTAATATTCAACAAAATATTTGAATCCTGAACCAGAACGGATTGTTAATTTTTCACCAAACAGTTTCATTTTTCACCAAAAAAAGTTTAAAGTTCTACCAAAATAGATGAATTTTCAATAAAATAGATGAATTTATAACCGAAAACATTAATTTTCAACCAAGAAGATAAATTTTCTACAAAAAAGAAATAGTTTAAGTTTCTAATTTAAAAAATAGCAACCAAAAATTGAACACTTGAATTTTCGGTTAAAAAATTCATTTTGAACCAAATAAAAACGAATTTTAAGCAAAATAGTTCAATTTTCGAGCAAAAAAAATAACTTTGAACAAAATAGTTGAATTATTATTAAAATGATTAAATTTTTAAGAAATTAGGATAATTTTGAACTAATTAGATGGATTTTCAACTAAAAAAGATTAATTTTTAACAAAAAATAGAATACTTCAATTTTCAGTTAAAACCTGTAATTTGAAAAAAATGAACTTAAATGATAAATCTTCAACTAAAAAAATGATTAATATTGATTATGAATTCTCGACGAAAAATATAATAGTTACTAGAACAGATAATTAATTTTCAGTCGGCATTTTGCATCAAGAAATATTAAATTTGTACAAAAAAAATGAATTTTCAATTAAAATAGAAGAATTTTTAACCAAAATCATTAATTTTCAAACAAGATAAATTTTGTTACCTAAAAGACGAAGTTTCAACCAAATAGTTAAATTTTTGAAATGAAATAAATACATTTTTAGTTAACAAAGTTAATTTTACCGAACAATTTTCGCAAAATTTTTAAACAAGAAAACTGAATCTTCAACTAAAGAGTTGAATTTTCAATCAAGCAGATAAATTTTCTACCAAAAAGACGAATTTCCAATCAAAAATTCAACAGTTAAATTGTCAATTGAAAAAAATTAATTTTCCACCAAAATAAGAATAAATTTTTAAGAAAAAAGTTAAATAGTTGAATCCTCAAGCAAAACAGATCATTATTTGTCAACTTAAAAGTTTCATTTTTAATCAGAAAGATGCAATTCACGACGAAGAAAGCTAAATTTTCAACTACTGAGTTGAATTTTCAACCCAAAAGATTAATTTTATACCAATAGTGATAAATTTCCATCAAAAGAGGAGTTTTTAAGCTAAGAAGTCGAATTTTTTCCAAAATTTTTCACTTTTAATCCCGAAAAGACGAATTTTCAATAAAAAGGTTGAATTTTTAACAAAATAGAATTTTTTAACAAATGGTTGAAATTTCGAATAAAAAGGATTAAAGTAACGAAAAATATTAGCATTTTCAACAAAAAAATGTTAATTTTCAGCCAAAAAAAGACTTCTACCAAAAAAGATTAATTTTCGGCCCAAAACTATGATTTTTCAACAAAATAGCTAAAAACTCAATAAAATAATTAAATTTTCAAACAAATAATGAAATTTTTAACCAAAAAAGTTCAATTCTGAACCAAAAATATAATAGTAGAACATTAAAAAACTTTTAAAAATACACAGATCAATTAAACTTTCATTTTTTTTCAGTTATAATTTAAAATGAGTTGGATTTAAGTGACCAAAGTGGCCTTTTTCTTTAAAAAAGTGACTATAGTGACTTTTTCTTTAAAAACTCACTGTGTGGCAGCCCTGCGGTCATCATTTTTTCATCCGGAAGCTGGTCCTTTTTCGCGTGCGTGTATGGATTTATGTATATACAAATTAAAAAAGCGACCTGCTTAACGTTACAGTTGGAGAACGTCGAGTAAAACGGTCAAAGAGCTCATCTTTAGGTAATTTAAAATTGACTCGATAGTTCCTATTATATTATAGTAGATACGATGAAAGCAGGTATTTTATAGTTAAATCGTAAGGTCGGTGAATCACTTCTCTTTTCTTTACATGGAAGGACGCGATGATATGTTCCTAAACTACAACGAATTTCATCAGTCCGAAATCACCTCAATTAACAAAAATAAGAGTTATTTTAATTAAATTAACATTTACTCAATAGTAGTATAGCTGTGGGTACGGACCCACTTACCGACCGAGAAAGGTTCTGTTCCATGCTAAGTTACCGACAGAAGGTAATTACCATCGGTCGGTAAATGGGCCCGTAATCGTATAAGCTATACTACTTTTCAGGTGAATGGATTTTTGAGAATAAAAGAATTGGAATCAGGATTTAATCAGAGGTCGGTCGAGCGTGATTCGCGGACCAAGGAGAATCTTACCTAATTATTAGAACATGCAATTGGTCAAACGCTATCACTAATAGACACTAGTCTATCGATTTAGCTTACTGTAGGTAATTTGAGGACCTTATGACGTTAACTTGCGAAGTTTCCTTACGAGCCTAAAACGATTAGTTAAGACGCGACCGTAGTAAATAGATGCAAATGTTTTTTTTTAATTCTATGCACTATAAGCGCGAAGACTATAGGCATTTCGAATACTGGACTCGACATCACTATAGAATGTTTTGTCATTCCTCAGGAAGAAATCGTAACGTAAAAAAATTGTGCGTTTTCCATTTCACTTTATCAGAAAACGAAATTAAGAAGCAAAGGAAGACATATTCTGGGAAATAAATGCAGTTTCGTTTCATGAACAGGCCGGAGATTGCATGATTGAATTTGGAAAATGTTCAACGGCTTCCTGACTATTATGGTCGTTGGATCATTACGAAAAAATAGTGAAGGGAATTCAGTAGAGGCCTATAATGATTTTCCTCTGATGAATTTCGTATTATTTTTTTCGCGATTCTAAAAAAATAATTATGGAAAATTATTATAAGATATTCAGCATAGAAATAGAATTTTCAGTTTTTACGAAGAATCTCAAAACGTTTCCTAGGGTTTCCAAAGGATTCAAGATATTTTAAAGAATTTCAAAAGATTTAAGGGATTTTATAGGACCACAAATTATTTCAAAGGATTTATGGAATTTAAAAAGATTTTAAGGAATGCCAAGGAATTTTTTAGGATTTTCAAAGATTTCCAGAAGTTTAACAAAAATGTAACAAAAATTGTTTTTAACGTTTTGATGGAACAATTCAACTTTGAAAATTGAAAATATTGTAGGATTTTCAAAGATTTCAAGAAATTTAATAAAAATTTCACAAAAATTGCACACACTTGATTTTGAACGTTTTCTTGGAACAATTCAATTTTGAAAATTCAGAATTAAAAATTCTTCAATTTTAATTATTTGCAATGGTAAGTTTTTCCAATTTTGAGATTTCTAGTTGAAGATTCATTAATTCGGAATGTTTATCGTATAAAATGATGTAATTTTTGACGTTTATTTTTCAAATATTTAATTTAATTTTGAAGATTTACAATGGAAAATTCTTCAATTTTTAAAATTCGAAATCGAATACTATTTAATTTTCAATTTGTATACCAGAAAATGATGTAACCTGCAATGCTTTTTTCGAATAGTTCAATTTTGAAGATTTGAAAACTTCAAATGATTCAATTTTGAAGAATTAAAATTGAAAATACTTGAATTTCGAAATTATAGGTGGAATTGCAATCATTCAATTTTCAAGATTTATGTTGTAAATGTATGTATTTTTAAACCTTTTTTTTTGATAATTCAATTTTTAAAATTCAGATTCGAAAATTCTTCAATTTTAGTTATTTGCAATTTTAATTTTTTTTAAATATTCATTTAAGGATAAATTAATTCCGAATGTTTATCGTATAAAATGATGTAATTTTTTACGCTTTTTTTGGAATATGTACTTCAATTGTGAAGAATTATGATACAAAATTCTTCAATTTTGAATATTTGCAATTAAAGACTCTTCAATATTTAATGTGTATAATAGAAAATGATGTAATTTTGAATGCCTTTTTTAGAATAGTTCAATTCTGAAGATTCAAATATTGTAGATAATTATATTCTGAAGATTCAACATTAAAATTTATTCACTTTCGTAGATTTGCAATCGAAAATTCTTCAACGCTACAAAAATTAAAAATGACAAAATTAATTTATTTTTTGGAAATTCTTATATTTTTTTATCAATATTATCAAAGAGAAGAAATTCATTAAAATTTCAAACAATTCAATAAATATTCACAAATATAAACACGGGGAAGCAAAAGTAATTTTTGTATGGAGAAATACCCATGGAATGATTTGATATAATTTCCTATAACCGGGAAAAAATTATATGAAATTTATTACAGGAAAATCATCATAGAATTATAATGATTTTCCTATAATATTTTTTCGTAATAGCAGTTTTATATATGTAATCTTTTCAAAAGAAGCCACTCTTTTTTTGACAATCTCAGGCCTATTTATGAATACGTCTTTTTGTGTGAAGGTCTCAAATTTCTTCCTGCAGACTTAGCAGAGTGGTACCGATAGATCACGAGGAACGATCAGAAGTTTTTTTTTTTTAGGACGGAGTCGATCCGTTCAAAGTTTCGTGCCAAGGAACGCTAAAGGAGATCGGATTGCTTGCAATTCGCGAATTGAGCTCGAAACGTGAAAAGCGCTGCGCCCGACATCAAGATCAGAAGTTCAAGGCAATGCATCTTTCAGATATCAGATCCGAAACTTTGATATCTGATAGGCGATGGAAAACCCAGAGATTCATCCCAGTAACGGAAATATTCAACAACTTTAATCGAATCCTATATATTTTTCGAATTTCCTCAAACGCTGGCTTTGACCTATCATCCGCACACGAAAGGAAACAGTTTATCTGCACATACGCAAGCTTAAAAAATTTTCTGCAGCTGCGCAAGCTTACAGTTTGTTCTGCACATGCGCAAGCTTAAACAAATTTTTCACCTGTACAAGCTTACAGTTTTTTCTGTACCTGTACAAGCTTACAGTTTTTCTGCACCTGCACAAGCTAAACAAATTTCTGAACCTGCACAGGCTTACAGGTTTTTCTGCCCTTGCGCAAGCTGAAAAATTATTCTGCATCTGCTCAAGCTTACAGTATTTTCTGCACTTGCACAAGCTTAAAGTTTTTTCTGCACCTGCACAAGCTTAAAAAAATGTCTGCAGCTGCGCAAGCCTAAACAATTTTTTTTGCACCTGCACAAGCTTACAGTTTTTTCTGCACTTGCACAGGCTTGAAAATTTTTTTGCACCTGCACAGACTTACAGTTTTTGCGCATCTGGACAAGTTTAAACCTTGGCGTGAAAAAAAAAGTAAATTTTTCCGCGATGATTTAACCGGGAATGTAGATATTTAGAGCAATTGAAGTAAAGAGTTTTCGCATTTATTAGCACCTGGATTAAGAAAGTTCCTTCTTTAGCCTATGCAAATTACCGAAAGGTCCTTTGAAGGAATTTGCGCGATACAGAGAATGAAGACAAGAAGTTGTGCGATGATTGAGTAATAAAAAAATCTATCTGGGAGTAATTTTCGTTGTTTCCTTTCCCTACGAATCAGCAGAGAGCGCTCGGGTTTCAGAGAGTCATTTTCAGAATTTCAGATTCAGAATAAAACATTCAAAGGTTCAATATTCCCCTCGAATTTATAACATTTTCCTACAACAATTTGACTCATGAAGCTAATTTTAAGTCAGTCTCATTCAAATGCTCCTTCATCAAGCACAATTATAAATTGCTTTATAATCAATACAATCCAGAGACTCTCGACATTATAAAATAGATTTAAAACTTATCATCTATTTAAGAACTAAATTGAAGAATTAAGACGCGAATAACTATCTCGTAAATCTGTGATGAATTGCTGGGATCACAGCGGTTCAGTATTTAAATTTTAGGTGAAAAAGGAAATTTTTTTCTAAAAAAAGGAGATCAAAAGTGGATTTTATTTGTTATTAAAAACTTAAGCAAGTCCTCTGGTAATTTTTGCGTTTAAACTTTTTTCCCAGCTGACTTTAGAAAATTTGAACACCTGTGCAATTTCTAGTTTTCTGCTAATAAAAATATACCAGAAAAAACTTCAAGAAGATAAGATTCGGCTTTTGGCTTGAAAATTCAACAAACTGGTTGAATTTTTTTCTTTCTTGGCTAAGAAATCTTTCTGGTGGAAAAATCAACTATTTTGATGAAAATTCGTATTTCTTAAAACAATTAAGCTTTTTCTTGAAAATTGAAACATTCTTGGTTAGAATATAAACTATCACATTTTTTGGTGAACAATTACCAAACTTTTAACAAAGTATTTAAGTTTTCAACAAAAAAGACACTTTCTATTTTAAATGTAAAATACCATTCGGGGCAGACCCAAAATGTTTAATATTTTCACCATAAAAATAAAAAAATTACCATTTTGAATCAAATTTATATAAACATTTACAATTTATGATAAAAACAAAATTTATTTAACATATTATTACTTTAATGTTCCTTTTAACCAATTTTAATTTTTACTGTTCTAAGACTTCAAATTAATCAACTGTTAAATATTAAAATTATTCAACAATTAGTGAAATTCCGTAAAATAATTCTAATCTATTAATAACAAATATTAATGAAATCTTTAATTTAAATTTCTTTCAATGAATTTCTTCTTATATGGTTCCGCTCTGAAGATTTTAAAAAATTGTAATAAAGAATATTTTTAGATTAATTTTGTGTTTTCAAAAAAAATACTATGTTTCTTGTAAAAAAATGGTAAAAGTGAATGTAAAGTTATTATTCCGTAGAAAACCCTATACACAGAATTTCTTTTTTTATTCCAAAGATATTATTTTTGTATTTTATGACAAAATTACAAATGATTTTAGGTCTCCCCGACTGATATTTTACTTTTTGACTTTGTTAAAAATTCATTTTTTTGGTAGAAGATTCATCATTTTAATGTAAAATTCATCTCATTGACTGAAAATTCGTCTTTTTTGGTAGAAAATTAATTTGTTTGTTTTGAAAATTCGTTTTACTTTTGATTCAAAATAAATTTTCTGTAAAGAAAAACTAAACTATTCCATTTTTTGATAACAATTTATCTTTCTTAGATGAAAATTCATTTTTTTCCATAATTCCATACTTTTACATGAAATAATTAGGAATTTAAAGTGTTTCAATTTGAATTTATTCAATTTTTTTAAAGAATTTATTTATTAACAAATAAATCGTTCAGAAAATATTTGAAATTACTATCATCTTGAATTTGAATTTCAATTAATTGAATTGCTAGCTTGAATTTGTCTTAATGATTCTTAAAAAATGAATCGAAACCTTGCAAAATTGGAGAAAATAAAAAAATTGGGCCCAAATTATCGATTTTGGACGTTTTAGGGGATTTTACAAATTTAAGGGGACAAAAATGAGATTAGGTAAAAAAAGGGGACGGACTGTGATCCCTGGAAAATGATGATCTGAAACATTTCGCGCTTCTAGTGAATTACCCCAGCGGACCGCGTGAAGAGAATGGTTACGCAATTGCCTGACCTTAACGTGAACACATAATGACCGTCCGCTCATAGGACTCGCTACGGCATATTTTCATTCTTTTTCCAAATTTATTCACAATTTCCCATACAACTCGATATTCTTTTTATCGTTTTACACATTTATATTTGAGTGTTAAAAAATTAAGAATTAAAAGCCGTATGCGGCAACCCGACGCCCAATATTGGCTACACGCAGCTTTGAATTTTTGAACACTTAAATATAAATATGTAAAAAGATAAAAAGATTTTTAAGTTCTATGTAAAAAAAATGTGAATAAATTTGGAAAAAGGATGAAAATATACCCTAGCGGACCATGTGAAAAGAACGGTTACGCATTTGCCTGACCGTCCCGTTCACTGGGCCCGCTAGGGCATATTTTCATTCTTTTTCCAAATTTCACATAGAACTCAGCAGTCTTTTTATCATTTCACACATTTATATGTATGCCTTCAAAACAAGAATTGAAAGCTGTTTGCGGTCACCTGGCGTGCAATATTGGGCGTCGGGTTGCTGCACACAGATTTTATTTCTTAATTAACAACAAATAAATATAAATGAGCAAAAAGATAAAAAGCGTTGATTTCTGTGTGAAATTGTGAGTAAATATTGAAAAATGATGAAAATATACCCTAGCGGCTCCAGTGAACGGAACGGTCACTGTACGGTCATGCAATTGCGTAACCGTACTGCCCACGCGGTCCGCTAGGGATACGAATAGATAATGAAAGACTGTCTCGACTCGGGTGGCCCTGCCAAACATGGCAGAGGATTTTTCAGTTAGATGACAATAATAATCGAGACCATGGGCTAAAATCGATGTTGCGTCGTTAAACGGTCTTATAATCATAACAGGGTACACAATTGGTACATATTGGCTAACGAGTGAATTCCCGGCCTTCACTGTGGCGAATCAATCCTCGCCGGTTAGAGAATACCATTGATATCGTAAGCAACGTACGTACGCGTCTTGATGCAATTTCCGTTAATCCTGACTCGGCAGTAGATGCGACTAATTGAATCAATCGCAATGCATGTGTACCGTGACGCAATGCCAGCCCGTCACGTAAATTCATTACGATCGGACTTGGTCCGAAACGACGAATAATCGCGATCCTCTTCGACGGAAGCACGAAAATTCCTTTTGCTCGCATCATTCTTTTTTCACAGACTTTGATGACTCACCAGTAAACGTCACGTGGTCTATAATAATTTTTCTAAACCAAAATCCCACCATTTTCAGAGTCTGATTTACAGTGTCGAAAATATTTCCCTAGTCTGCAATCCTCGAAAATATCCGACGGGTGAATGAGGATAATTGATAGAGGGTAAACTCGCCGTGGCGAAACAAAGGTTTTCCGCTGGACTCCGGCAGAGGGCAGCACGTTCGGCTCGCCACAGTGAGTTTACCCTCTATCAATTATCTTCATACACCCAGGTTTTATCTGTGTTTAAGACTGGGTTGTGCATTTTGTAATTTTTGAGGATTGTGGATTAGTGGTGGGTATTTTGGTTCACAAATTGAGATTGGATAATAGTTTTCAGTATTTTGTCTGACCGTTCGGTTCGAAGAACGCTGGTTTCGCGACGATGCGAATTAATGTAGAGAATGTGATGGCATTGATTAGAAAGACGACACAGAGACGTCTTCTTCGAATGTGACGTGCCGGGATTAAGGGGCTAGCATTTTCGAGAGCTCCTCGTCTTGCAGACATCCCTTGAGAAATTCTTCCTGCGTCAATTGGCCGTCATTGTTTTCATCCATTTTTGCGAAAATATTCTTCGCCCTTTCCTCCGCACTGTCTGCCGGCCTGTTGCTCGAACAAGCACCCAGCATATCGTATATCGCCTGGAAAAATACAAATCGAAGTCGTTCATAACTTTTTCAATTCAATTGGATTACTTGTCAGTAACTCTATGTCAGATTCACAAAAATAAACTTCATGAAAAAGATTTTTCTTAACTTGCACAACTTATTGAACTAAGGCGGTCCAAATTTAAACCTGTAAAAATTCGACTTTCGATTTTTGATTATCGATCTTCCCCTAATTTGTTGGTTTCAATATCGATCAATATCAGCCCGCGCCCCCGGGCATTTGAAATTAACATGGGGATTTAAATTGGGAGAAAATGGAACAAAGAAGTACTTTTTGTTAACTTTTTGAAAATTAAACTTTAATTTAATTATTTAAAATTTAATTTTGCCCCCTCGAACCCCTTCTGCTTTTTCAACATGAATTATTTTTATTCAATAAGTGAAAAATTTGTAACAGGTTGTACAAGTTTTAAAAAAAATGGGCGAGATGAATTTTATGAATAAGTTTAGCCGAGTTGCTCTAGAAATGAACTTTAACAGCGATTTTTTTTAAATGGGGTTTTCGACTTCCAATTTCGAAAATGCACTATTCAGTAATTTTCCAACATAGAAGGGCCATTCTCTACTTGAAATTTCTCGGATTTATTCGGGCACAGGTCGAACTACGTAACTCCATTTCGATAAAGTGGTACTTTTCTTGCGGACTGCCACATTTAAAGTTATTTGCACGAGATATAGAGAAAAGTAGGTCGAGGAACTGAAATGACTGAAAAAAAAGTTTCATATTTGGCTTTGTAAAAAAATATCAAAAGAACTTTATTCATTTAAAATAAAAATTTATAAATTCGTCAGAAGATAAAATTGAATGTCTTTGTACGACCAAGATTAAAAATTAAAATTAAAAACCATTTTATATCAAATTTAAATGACCCAGATTATTTACTTGAACAGAAGGGACGATTGAAAAATCCCGAAAAATAAAATTCCCGACACTAGAAAATTATCAAATTTGAAGAATTAAAAAAATTGGTTTTAAATAAATCATATTCATAATGAAAAATAAAATAATTTAATATTTAAAGAATTTTTTTTTCGTTGATCAATGTATTTTTTTAAATTATTGTTTAAAATCCAAATTAAAATAATTGAAAAAAAATATTTCTTAATGAAAAAGAACAATACAAGAGAAAAATTTGTATTCCGAGAATAATAATATAAGAAAATACCATGCACATTCAAAAAAAAAATTGAATTAAGAAATTTTGTTTTTCACTTAATATTTTAAATTTAAACCAGAATTTTAACAAATACATTGAAAATTTTAGATCAATTTATATAAAATATTTCACTATCGTATTTTTAATAAATAAATGGTACTGATTAAAAAAAGTTTATGCCTTAAATTCCGGAATTTTATAATACGGTATTATTATAAACGGAAATGTAAAAGACCAGAATTGAAAAATTCTTTAATAATAAAAAAATTCATACACAGTTTATAATATTACTGAATCTGAAAATTCTGGAGTAATAAAATTTAAAAATTGTCTTTAAATCAATATTACTTACTCTTTGAAAATGCAATAAAAAATATCTCGATCAAAGACTTTTTTTTCATTTTCAATATATATTCTTAAATTATTGTTTAAATTTAAAATAATGATAATTGAAAATAAAATTTCTCAATGCAAGTTTTTGTTGTTGAAAATATGCAATTTTTAAAAAAATCCATGGAACATCAACTGAAAATTTTGTCCAATACCTACAATTAAATTAATTAATTGGTTTAATTTTCAAAATTCCGTAGTGCCGGGAATTTCGCAGTATTGGGCATTTTATAATTGGAAAAGTTTCTAGATTTTTTAGTTGTCTCAATTTTCATTTAAATATTTTATTATTATACTGCTAATAAATAAATAATATTGATTAAAAAGAATACTTTTAATTTTTTAATCTCGGGAATTTTACAGTGGAGTGATATTTCTGGATTTAGCAATCGTCCCAATTATTATTTTAATAATTTTTTATGGTATTGTTAAAGATAAATAATATTTATTAAAACACAAATTTTTTAACTGTTTGAATTCGGAAATTTTACAGTGTCGGATATTTTATAATTTGAGAATTTTATTATTGGGACATTTTAAATTTTAAATTCGGGAATTTCCAATTCAGGATTTTTATATTTCCGCAATTTTATTATTGCGGGAATTCCCTATTTCGAACATTTTCTTTTTCGGGAAATTTACAGTGTTGGGAATGTTATTTTTCGGGATTTTTCAATTGTTCAGGGAGCGACTGAAAAATCCCAAAAAATTAAATTCCCGACACTGCAAAATTCCTGAATTAAAAAATTGCTGAAATATAATAATGCTAAATTTGAAAATTCCCGAATAATAAAAATGCCGACAGTTTATAATATTACAGAATTTGAAAATTCCTGAACAAAAAATTTCCCGACAGAAAATTGCCGAATTATAAAATATCCAAACTATAAAAATCGCGAATTTAAACAATTAAAAAAATTATTGGTCATTAAATATTGTTTGCATGAAAAATTTCTTGTTCTGTTTGAAAATATACAATTTTGATACAATCATTTTTAATTTATTTCCAATCAATAATCAACATTGAACATAATTTTTTCTTTGATAAAACTATTTGATTATTGTGTCTTTAATAAATAAATAATATTTATTGAGAACATTTTTTTAAATTCTAAAATGTTTTAAATCGGGAATTTTTTACTTCTGGTATTTTAAAATTCAGCAGTTTTCTGTCAGGAATTGTATTAATCGGGAATTTTCCAATTCCCAATTTATAAACTGTTCGGGAATTATATTTTTCGGGAATTTTCAAATTCGGCATTTTTATATTTCGGCAATTTTATTTTTGAGGATTTTTCAGTCGTCTCGAAATTAAAATAAAATCCTTTAAATTAGAAATACTTAAAACATGAAAATCTTTCATTTTGTATAAATTCGATTTCCAATTTCATGAAAGAGACAAAATCTCTGATTTTTCGCCATGGTAGGCAGGCTAATGAAACTTTAATATACTGGGATTCAAGAGAATTTATTTAGCTATGTGGTCATAAAAGCTGGCTTTTCGCTGAAAGATTTCAATGGAACCTCATTATGCTCATGTCGCTATAGAACTGAACGAATTAAACGGAAATTAAATTTAAATTGCATCAGAAAATTAAAAGAAAAAAAATCCCGGTATTTTCCCGGGTCATTTTTTACAGTTATTCGAATATAAAATTCGATTTTTTAAAACTAAAAACTTTTTCATTCGAGGCAATCAAAAACGAACTGCCAATCAAAGCACTCAAAGTGGAACTCTTTATAATTTTAAACTTTTATAATTGAAGCTTAAACAATTTTTATTCCCGAATTTTTAATTCAAACGCTCAATAAATCACACAAGGAAAAATAAGCTTTTAATACTTTCCAATTGGAAATTTTTAAATTAAATACCATTACACTGCAAAATCAAACATCTTTACTTTTTATAAATTGAACAGTAAAAATATAAATCCACTTAATCATTTCCAATGCTCTAAATTAACAATAATCACTTCTTTAAACTCACATTAATAAAAATGTTAAACATGAAACATGATCCTCTTTTAATTCAGTACAAAATTTAAAATAAAAACTTCGCAACTTTCATCTAAATGTTAAAAATATAAAATTTTTCCCCGACCCCTCAATGAAAATATTACACAGAAAAAATTGGCCTTTTCCTACTCAGAAAAACAATTGAACTTGAAATTAAAAATGTCCTCCCTTCCAACTCGATATAAATCCTAAAAAAAAATGTTCCTCTTCTCATTCGGAAAAAATTAAAACCAAAATATCCTCGTTTCCAAATCGCTAAATATCTTAAAAATAAAAAAAATCCCTCTTTCAATTTAGAAAAAATACAAATTCGGAATCTATTCTCTTCCTAGACAAGAGAACTGTTTTAAAAATTGCAATCTTTCAATTCAAAAAAAAAGATTGAAACTAAAAAGTGTGCTCCTGAAACACAATAAAAATGTTAAAAAGGAAAAATGGCCTCTTCCAATTCAGAAAAAATTGAAACAAAAATATCATTGCTTCCAAGTCGCTAAATATTTTAAAAACAAAAAATGTTCCTCGTCCAAATCGGAAAAAATAAAAGGAATGTGAAAAATAAAAAATTACCCGCTTCTAATTCAGAAAAAATAACATTCTTTCCCTTCAATTCTAAAAAAAATCTTAAAAATAAGCAAATTTCCCTCTTCCAATTCAGAACAAAACAAAAATCTTCCAACTCAGAAAAAAATAATTTTATTACTCTTCCCACTCAATAAAAATGATAAATTCATAGTAAGGGGCCTATTCCATTAGAGAAGAAAATAAAAACAAAAAATGTCCTTTCTTCCAACTTAATATAAATGTATCAAAAAAAAATTATCTTTCTCCCAATTCAGAAGAAATTAAAAATAAAATAGTCTCGCTTCCATGTACCTAAATATCTTTAAAACAAAAAATGTGCCCATTACAATTCAGAAAAAATAAAAAATTACCCTCTTCCAATTAAAAAAAAAGATTGAAATTAAAAAGTTTCCCCCTTTAACTAAATCAAAAATATCGCTCCTCCCAACTCAATAAAAATGTTAAAAATAAAAAAATTCCCTCTGTGAATTCAGAAAAAATAATTAAAATTTTATCTCTTCCTACTCAGTAAAAAATGATAAAAACAAAAAATAACTTCTTCCATTTCAGCAAAAAAATTTAAAACGAACATTTTCGCCCTTCGAACTCAATACAAATGTTTGAAATAAAAACCTTTTTAAATGGAACAATTAAAATTTTAACGTTCAAGGTTTTAATTAAGCACTTTGAAATTGTAATGATTCAAGGCTTTCTATTACAAACAATTTAGTTTCAACTTGTATAGTTTTAAATATCTAATTTATAATTGCTTATTCTAAACGAACAATCACATGTTGCTAAATATTAAAAAAAAATTGTTCTTTTCTTTAAATGGCAATTTTCAAGTTGAATAGGTCAAAAACGGAATATTTTAGACTGAAACAATATTTGAATACGATTTGGCATTGAATAAAAACATTTAATTATGAATCTATTAACTTCAAATTATCTTCAAAAGTTCAAATAGTTCATGAACTTTCGATCGAACGTTCAAATTTGTTTAAATACTAAGGATTTTAAATTGAAAAAGTTCAATTTTCAAAGACAAAATCTGCAAAACGTTTAATTTTAAACAGATTCAGAATCATCTTGTAAAATACATTATTGTTCAATTTTTAACACTCGAACTACAGTTTAGTTTTAAAAATAATTAATAAATTAATACTCATTATTGATCAACTTGAAGCGATTTTTATCAAAAATTTCCAAATTCAAACGATTTTAATTTTTAATTCTTTAAGTCTTCAAAACTTCATTTTTAAATTCTTTAAATCGAAAATGTGTGTTTAAAAATGAAGACCTAACATGGAAATTTTGTAATATAAAAGATTTTATAATTACGCATTCCTGAAAATAAAACAAGAATTCAACGATAAAATTTGGACAACCACCACAAAATGCTCCTATTGCAATTCCAACGCTTCGGTGCTCACACAGCACCCTTATCAAGGCGAGAAAAATTAAAACAGGTGGGAACAGCGACCAAGCAACGACGCTATCTCCTCGATACCTGAGATCTGAATGCGGGCCAATAGGCTAATCCGTCACAACAAACAAGAAATAAGATAAAGTCTCATGAAGTTTGATTTGGATAATGTTGAAATTTTACATAGCGAAAGTAATCAGAGAAAGAGAGAATTCATGGAAATGCTTTATATTAAAAAACAAAATAAGTCCTCTATTAATTTAAAAACTGATTTAGACAGATTAAACAAAAGTTATTCAAGTTTGATTAATTACATTTAGTTTTCATGAGTCTTGACTTTCTCTTATTTCTTGTTTGTTGTGACGGATTAGCCTATTGACCCACATTTAGATCTCAGGTATCGAGGAGATAGCGTCGTTGTTTGGTCGCTGTTCCCACCTGTTTTCATTTTTTTTGCCTTGATAAGGGTGCTGTGTGAGCACCAATACGTTGGAATTGCAATAGGAGCATTTTGTGGTGGTTGTTCAAATTTTATCGTTGAATTCTTGTTTTATTTTCAAGAATTCTATATATTGTCTTGATTCTTGGACGTTAAATGGGATTTTAGTCTGATTTAAAATTCTTGAATTTCAATGTGTGAAATTCCCAGTGGAAAAATAAATCCACCATCATTTACCGGCTTTTCCTGGTCTCAACAAATTCCCAGTCATTTCCGGTTTTTCCGGTCCTGTAGCCACCCTGATGATTAAAAAAAATGACTACCGATTCCATTAATCCTATTATTGAACAAAGAATAAATCCACTCTAAATCTACAATTTTGCATATGTCATGTGGTGGAAATTGTATAATAAAAAAAGAATGAGAAAAAAAACAGAAACATTTCGAGCGGAGATATTTTTATATGAAATCACAAGAGATGGACGAGCTGAGTGGGTATTTTCCACACTATTTCTGCTTCGCACATTGGGGTTGTGTTAGTGATCCAATTTGTCCTTGCTGCTAGCAAAAAAAGTAGGCTAATGGGGACCACTTAAAGGAAATCACGTGGGGATTTAGCAGCGATATTTGCAAAAAAAAAAAAAAAAAAAAAAAAAAACCTATTGTATTTCCGTTGAAAGTGCATTTTTATGCTACACGGTTACTATTCCGAGGTGAATAGCACGATTGGTCTGCAATTTAATTATTGTGAAAGGTTTTAATTTTCTCTACAAGCTTATGAATCAAATATCGATTTCTTATTGAATGGCAAAAAGTATAAAAGAAATACTCAACGGGTTTCTCGTTTAGGACTTTATTTCTTTATCGAATAACAATTTAGTAAACTATTTGGATTGAAGGAATTAGAATAGAAACTTTTTTTGATTGGTTAGATTTGTAAAATATTTTCCAAAAAAATAAACCAATTCCAGAATGAAATTCAGGAGAATTTTTCCATTTGTATGCACATCTAAAATACCATGCTTGAGTCGCTTCTACGTTTTGCCTTTGCTGTTTTTTTAAAGCATCTTCACTTCGTGTATACTCAAGGCAGGAAAAATTTCTCTGTGAGATTGCTTTGTTCTCAGTCAAAAGGAAAATAGGGACGGAGGGAAAAATTTATTGTAACAGACTTCACAGCCCAAAGTGGTCTGAAAACAGGGGAAATAAGGTGATTTTTCACGATAACAGGGGAATAATAGGGAAATAAATTCTTTTAAATAAAATTGATGCAGATATCATTCCTAAGTTTTCAGGTCGAAATATATTGCTTTTACAAACGAAAATAATGATTACTCCACAAAAAGAGATACATTTTCAATCCAAAGAGAAGAATTTTCAAAAAAATGTTGAGATTTCAAGCCAAAACGTCGATTTTTATAAACCAAAAATTTGACTTTTAAACCTGAGAAGATTAATTTTCAACAAAAAAGTTTAGTTTAAACCAAGAATGTAGAATTTTTTACCAATTAGTTGAATTATCAACAACAAGAAATTAATTTTCAACCAATCAGTTGAACTTTCAATGGAAGGAGACGGTTCAAACCGAAGTGACCAATTTGCTACAAAACAGTCGTATTTTCAACCCCAAACTATAAATTTTCGACGAGAAATTTCATTTTTAATCAAACAGTTAAATTTTTAATAAAATAGTGGAATACGAAACCAAAACAGGTCAATTTTCAAACAAACTGTTAACTTTTCCATGAAAAAATATGAGTTTTCAAGTGTCGAATATGAATTTCCTACAAAAACAATTGAATTTTCTAGCAAAATAGCTTAATTTTTACCCAAAAAGATGAATTCTCAACCAAATTGTTGAATTCAACCAAAAATACGAATTATTAACAAAAAAATGCAACCTTAATCAAAAAGGGATTGAATTTCTTCAAAATAGTTACATTTTTAACAAACAGAGATTGATTTTCAAATCAGAAAGACAAATTTGCAACTCGAAATGATTTTTCAGTTATACAAAAAAAATTCCACTAAATTCTGGAATTTTTGAAGCCAAAAAGGCGAATTTTCTACAAAATAGTTGAACATTCAATCCAAAACTATGAATTTTTAACAAAAAAGTTAGCTTTTATTAAAATAGTTCAGTTTTTAACCAAAGAGATTAAACTTAAAAAAAATGACTTTTTAAACAAATTTCGTCAACTTTCATTAAAAAAATGTGATTAACAAAATAGTTGGGTTTTAAACCAAATAATTTAATCTTTGATCAAAAATGTGAATTGTGATCCATAAATATGATAATAAACTTTTAAATTAAAAAGAAATAACTTTCATCCAAAAAAGATGAATTTTCTACCAAAATATAAATTTTCAATATAAAAGTTATAAGTTATATAGAAAAAGTTAAATTTTCAGTAAAAAAATTACTTTACACAAAAAAAACTAGCTTTCAACAAAAAAAAACTAACTTTAAAAAAAAGACTTACATTTTCTAACAAAGTGATGAATTTTCAACTAAAATGATGAATCTTCAACTTAAAATTTGCAACCTAAAGTTTTTACATAAGAGATGAATTTTCAACTAAAAAATATCATTTTTTAACCAAAAATTGAATAATTAAATTCTTAGTCAAAAAATGAATGTTCAACGAAAGAGATAAATTTTTAACTAAAATTATGGAATATTCAACTGGCATAATGGTTACATTTTCAGTTCAAATAAGTAATAATGTTCAACCAAAAAATAAACGAATTTTCAACAAGACAGTTAAATTTTCGGCAAAAAAATTCCTTTTCATCCAAAGAAAAAAAAATTTTGCAATCAAATAGTTTAGAATTCAACCAAAAAAATTAATTTTTAACAGAAAAGTTTAACTTTCAACTAAGTAATTTTGATGCCAAGCTAAAAAGAGGATTTTTTAACTAAAATTATAAATATTTAACTCGAATACTTCAATTTTTAACCGTGAAGAAAAATTTTTAAACAAATTCAAATTAAATTTTAAACAAGAAAAGATAAATTTTCAACCAAGAATGGACATTCTAATTTTTAGTAGAGGAATTAATTTCCAACCAAACTGATGAATTTTCAACTAAAATGATGAATCTTCAACTGGAATAGTTGAATTTATACCAAAAAGATGATTTTTCAATCACAAAGATTAATTCTCTACACAAAAGGCGAACTTTTCACAAAGTATATAAATTTTCAAACAACTAGTTTAATTCATAAATTATAAAAATATAAATTTTTAACCAAATAGTTGAATTTTCATCCAAAAAAGATACATTTTCAATCAAAAATATAATGGTTAAATTTTCTGTTGAAAATCTAAGTCTCACAAAAAAAAAAAAAAAAAAAAATATATTTTAATTAAAAAAGTTAATTATATTTTGTGCTGGAATAGTTATATTTTTAGTTAAAAAATTGATTTGTAACAAAGTAGTTACATTTTCAACGAGAGATGAATTTTTGATTGAAATTCTGAATCTTCAACTAATAAATAATTTTTAACAAAAGAATATAACTTTCAACGAAGTAGTTGGATTTTTAACTAAAGAAAGATGAATTCGCAACAAACAAAAAATGATGATGAAAATATTAAAAATAGATTTTCTCGAAAAACCCACCTTTAAATTTGCTTCGATTTTTTTTGTTTTTTGAACTTGCACTTTGATAATGAAGACATCTTGTAAGATTTATGCTTGCTAAATAACTTTTGTAGCCAGGAGAATTCTTTTTTCTTACAATCGAATTTTTTACTTTTTCTTGGAAAGAATGAAAGATACGAAAAAATCCAAAGATAAAAGTTTGCACATCTAAAAAAGTTCTATGAAAAATGTCTCCTGTTCTTTTGCGATATCTTTCATAGTTTACGAGAAAAATTGAAAAATAACATTTTTAGGAAAAAAATTGTTCCGGCCTAAAAATGGTTTAGACCGCATGACGCTGATAAGATGCCTTTCTTCTATTAGTAGAAACTTTAAAAAAATAGTTGAAGAATAAAAAAGGTGGGGTTTTCAAGAAAATATTTTTTACTTTTTTCTTTAAATTTTGAAAGCATGAAAAAAAATATTTTCTGGAAAGCCCCACCTTTTATTATTTTTCTAAATATTTTTTTAAAGTTTCTACTAATAGAAGAAAGGCATCTTATCAGCATTATGCACGCTAAACCATTTTTGAGGCTCGGACAATCTCTTTCTTAAAAATGTAATTTTTGAATTTTTCTCGTAAACTATGAAAGATATCACAAATTTTTATAATAACATTTCTTCGTATCTGTCATTGTTTCCAAGAAAAAGTAGAAAATTCAATTGTAACAAAAGAAAATTCTTCTGTCTACATAAGTCGTTTAGCAGGCATCAAACTTACAAGATACCTTTATTATCGAAGAACAAGTTAAAAAAAAATTGGCAAAAAATTTAAAGGTGAGTTTTTTGAGAAAATCGATTTTTAATTTTTTCAGAAAAACCTGCATGAGAGATGACGATGAACGATATTAGAATCAAAAAGAAAATAATAAATATCTCAAATCGGAAAAATAAGCATCGCCTAATTTCCTCTAAAAAAAAACAACATATTTCGTCTCCGAGCGATTCTGCGATTTCAAATGTATAACCCTGCCTGATTTCAAATGGATTTAGTCGGGAATTTTGTTAAAGAATTAAAATTCGGATTTATAAGAAAAAAATTTAAAATAATCCCTGTTCCAAGTCAGAATTTGTCACAATTTGAATGTTCCATCTTCCAAATTTTAAATGAAGAAAGTACTTATTTGAAAAAATTATTGTTTCTGTATGTTTGAAATGTCGTCAATTCAAGTATCAAACTTAAGTAATCGAAAAAGACCTCACATGGCAAAAAATTTCAAAAGGTTTTTCTTTTAATGGAAAATCTTGAAAATGCAATAATAAATTATGATTTAATTAGAGTAAACTGAGATAATCTGAAAAATCTGCGACTGTAGATAAAATAGAAATCACTTTTCAAAATTGACCAAAATTATTAGAATAATGAAAACTTGAGTTTTACTGCGATTAGAAGTAAATTCTTGTTTTTTAAAATAAATTCCGGGTTTCCCGGTCCTTTCCCGGTTTCCTGATCAAGACGCCACCCTGGCAGTATTAATTCATATTTGTGTTGATTCGTTTTTTTATTTATCTCGAAATTTATATTTTAGTGGTTAGGCCCCTTTTTGAGCACGTCTTCAATTACTGAAATCAAATCTCTATTTCGCAATTTACGGTGGAAAAGCATTTAACGTCAAAACCACAGAACTGAGGAAACAATGCACCATAGTGACCTGTGTTATGCTCGGAATCATAGTTATGTGGACGAATATATTCGAATGGGATCCGTATAACGATGCGAATACTCTCACGAATGGACTGTGTACACATTTCGTTGAGGGAAAAAGTCAGTACCTCGAAGTAACCAGCAAACCATGAAAAAAGAAAATAAAAGAGACCAGGGAGGACCGTTTTCTCTGTACGGAATTGCTGCAAAGTTCATACTCTCACCTCTAAAATTTAATGGAACGGACAAGACTCAGATTTTATTTTTATTATCATTGGAGAATTGAAGCTTTGATTTTTTTTTCTGAGGACTGACAGCGGTTCAGTAGTACAATTTTAGAAAAAAGGGGATTTTCTGAGAAAAAAGTGTGATTTAAGTTATTATTAAAAACTTTTTACATCATATGGGTATCTCGCCTAGAGTTCCTAAATGCTCAAAAATTTATGTTGAGCAAATGCTCCCGAGATTATGCTCAGCATTCACGCTCAAACAAAGCATTTATAGAGCATTTAAGAGAATTTAAAGCATTCCCGTGCAGAAATCGCCATATATATTACCGATTACCGACTAGGGCCTGATCCGATGTGTACTATCTGGTCCCGATAGGAAGAATTCTGTGGCCCTGACTCGTACCAGACCGGGCTATGTACTGTGACGTCAAAAAGCCTCTTCGCAGCGCCATTTTAACCCATATGCGCTAGATGTAATGTAACCACGATCATAACCTTAATTTTTGTTTTCCTTCGTGGTGTTGTGTTGCAAATGTGCTGGGAGTGTTCGTCCCGTATAATATATTCCTAACACATTAATAATAAATGCCAAAATTAAGGAGCACACCGCGAGTTCGCAAACATCGTGCCATCAGCAAAATTCTGTATTTACGCGCGATGAAAACGAAAGCAACGAAGGTAAGTCTTTTATGGTATTATTAAATTTTATGGTATATTTAATTGTATTGTGCTGGATCCAAGTTTTAACCTAAACATTCGATTTCCTCATTTTAGTCAAAAAAATTATTATTCAATATTTCTTCGCTCGGTAGCGCTTTTTTGTAAAACAAGTAGTTGCAATTTTGAGGTTATATTTTGAATTCTACGTTTAAAGTTATGCATGTTATCGCTCCAGTGGCGGCATAAGGGATAATATTTGTGGATTAAAATGTGGAAATGTAATTTTGAGATCAGATTGTACTCTAATAATGCAAAACAGTTTCAGATTTTGATGTTGATGCAGATGATGAGGAAGACATTAATGATGATGTGAATCGTGAAGAGGAAATGCTGTCCCACATAAGCGTCTTCTGAAATGCAAAAGACTGGGACGGTAAGGGACTGTACTTAAATTACATAACAGCTCAAGGGGGGGGGGTCTAGACATTTTGTTACGATTTGTTACGGTAGGATAATTCTTCTTTTTGGGTTAAAAATTCAACTGTTTTTGTATAATATTAACCTTTTGTTTAAAATTCATATTTTGTTGCTGATAAGTCAACTGAAATATCTTTTAGATGAAAAATATTTTTTCTAAAAATTTGTCTTTTTAATTTAAAAATTAATTTTTTTTTAGTAGAAATATTGCAACTGTTTTGTTGAAAATTCAACTATTTTCCAGAAAATTTACTTTTTGTTTAAGATTTGTATTTTTCTTTAGAGAAGTCTATTGAAATCTTTTTCGATGAAAATGCAACTCTTTTTTTTTGTTTGAAATTTGTCTTTTTGATTTAAAAATTCACCTGTTTTAGTAGAATTTTCATTTTTTTCGGACAATACATTTGTTTGGTTGAAAATTTAACTATATTGTTAGAAAGTCATACTTTTTGGTTAAAAATTCAACTATTTCTTTTAAGTTTTTTTTAGTGCATCTATTTTGAAAGAAATATTTCATCTTTCTTGAATGAAAATGCAACTGCTCTGTTAAAAATTCATCTCTTTTTTGAAAATTTGTTTTTCTCATTTCAAAATTCACCTGCTTTAGCAGAAATTACATCTTTTTGGATAAAAATGCAACTGTTTGGTTTGAAATTCAACAATTTTGTTGAAAAGTCATACTTTTTGCAAGTTCTGCTGTTTCGTTGAAAATTTAACTATTTTGTAGAAAATTTACTTTGTGGTTAAATTTACTATTTTGGTGTTTAAAAGAAAACTGAAATCTTTTCTGGATGAAAATTCAACTCTTAAAAAAAATCTTTTTTTTTTATTAATAATTCATCTGTTTTAAGAGAAATTGCATCTTTCTTGGAGAAAAATGCAACTGTTTGGTTGAAAATAAAACTATTTTGTTAAAGTCATACTTTTGGTAGAAAATTCTGTTGTTTTGTTAAAAATTCAAATATTTCCTAGAAAATTGACTTTTTGTTACAAATTTTTATTTTTCTGTAGAAAAGTCTATTGAAATCCTTTCGAATGAAAATTCAATTCTTTTTTTGAAAATTTGTCTTTTTGATTGAAATATTCACCTGTTTTAGTAGAATTTTCATTTTTCTTGGACAAAAACGCAACTGTTTGGTTGAAAATTCAACACTTTCTTAAAAATTTGTCTTTCTGATTTCAAAATTCACCTGCTTTAGCAGAAATTACATCTTTCTTGGATAAAAATGCAACTGTTAGTTTTAAAATTCTAAAATTTTGTTAAAAAATCATACATTTTGGTTAAAAATTGTGCTGTTTTGTTGAAGATGTAACTGTTTTGTAGCACATTTTCTTTTTGTTTAAAATCCATATTTTTGTGTTAAAAAATGATCTGAAAGCTTTTCTGGATGAAAATTCAACTTTTTTTTTGTTTTAATCAAAAAATCATCTGTTTTAAGAGAAATTTCATCTTTCTGGTATAAAAATGCAACTGTTTGTTTGGAAATAAAACTATTCCGTTAAAAATTCATCCCTTTTGGTTGAAAAGTTCGTCTTTTTGGATGGAAAGTTCAATTTTGTTCGTAGAAACCTATTTTTTGTTAAAATTTATTATTCTTCTTCGCTTGAGTATTCAAATATTTTATTTAAAAGATTTGGTTGAATCACTTTTTTAAGAAATCATTTTTTTTTAGTTATATTTTTAGTTGAAAATTCATCTCTTAGGTTAAAATTTTTATTATTTTGTTGAAAATTCAAGTATTATGTTGAAAATTTTTATGGCAGAAAAGACATTTTTCTGTTTAAAATAAATTATTAAATTTCAAAATTTTAAATTTGTATCTGAAATACTGTTTTATTCCGTTTATAAAAGATTCTATGCTGAAAGTATTTCAAGATTAAAATTCTGGTATTTGAATATTAATGATCAAGAAAAATGAAAAATTAGATTAGGAAAAATAAGGGAATTTTGTAAATGAAGTTCTCGGGCCCCCTGTCTGTAATAGCAATAACTAGTAAAACATTCACGAAAACTAAGAATTACGTAAAGAGGGGCGGGGGGGGGGGGGGGGAGAAACATTTTGTTACAGTTTGTTACAGGACGGGGGAGGGGGTCTCAATGAGGGCCTATAATCCGTTACGTAATTTAAGTACGGCCCCTATTCGAAAGCAGAGATCCAAATAACCATTTTTCATTATTTTTAAGGTGTATTCAAAATAAAGCTCAATTCTATTAATTTGGCGTTTCATTTAATATTTTGTTATGATTATTTTGAAGGATTTTAATTCCTAATAAAAAAGTAAATAATATGGCTAGACTCGGGTAATTAATAGGGGCCAGACCGGGGACAGATCGGGCGTTTGATCGGGCCCCTAGACATGGCTCCAAGGTGGCCACGTGTTTCATGATGAGTCTGGCCCTGACTCGATTTCCCCATCAGGGCCCGATATGAACGAGTCTGGGCCCGGTCGGGGCCACGGCGAAATTTCTGCACGGGTTTATTGCTTAAACAAATATATATCATAATTAATCCATATATTTTTACAAAAACATTCTAGAGTGAAATGAATATATACTTTTTTTTTAATTACAGATCTGCTACCGGAATTTTCGATAAATTGAAGTTCAAATTAATTTTATTATTATGGTTAAAAATCGCCACTATTTGGTTGAAAATTAATCTGTTTTGGTTGAGGATTCAAACCATTTTGTAGAAAATCCATGTTTTTCGTTTGAATTCAACTATTTTTGGTATAAAATCAAAATCCTTTTTGTGGTTGAAATATAATATATCACGTTTTTCGTTGAGAATTCATCTTTTTTGGTAGAACATTCAACTACTTAGTTGGAAGTGGAACTACTTTGTTAAAAATGTATTTATTCGGTTGATGATTCATCATTCTAGTTAAAATCTCCCTCTTTTGTTGAAAATTTGATTCTTTTGTTGACAATAATGTTTCCTAGATGATAATTAATTATTTTAACTGAAAATTTGACTCGTACATGTTTGGTTTAAAATTTACCTTCTTAAGTTGAAGATTCAAATTTTTGGTTTAAAATGCCTGTATTTTGTTGAAAATTCCTTAAAAAATTAAAATATTTGTTTGAAAATTCATGTACTTTGTTAAAAAATTCATCTATTTTGTAAGAAAATTCATATTATTGGTTGAAAATTGATCGTTTTGAATGGAAATTTGTTTTTTTCTTATTTAGAATTAATTTTTTAAGCTGGAAATATAACTGTTCCATTTTTTGTCGATAATTTATCCTTTTTGATAAAAATGTAGTCTTCTTGGTTAAAAATTATACTATTTCGTTATTTTACTACTTCACCTTCTTGGTTGAAAATTTAACAGTTTTGTTGACAATTCGTTTGTTTTTTGTTTGAAAATTTATTTTAGGAACTGAAAATTATCCTACTTTATTTTTTATGGAAAATTTATCTTTTTAGTTTGAAATTCATGTATTTGGTTGAAAATGAAATTTTCTTAAATTGAAGATTCATCATTTTAGTTAAAATCTATTTTTTAAAGAATTAATTTCTTTGGCTAAAAAGAAAACTATTTGGTTGAAAATTCTTTTTTATTTGTTGATAGAGAAAATTTATGTTTTGGTTTGAAAAATCCACTATTTGGTCAAAAATTCATATTTTCGGTTGAAAATTCATCATTGTGATTGAAAATTAATTTCTTCAGTTGAAAATTTGTTTCTTTTTGGATGAAAATTAATTTTTTTAATCGAAGATATAACTATTCCATTTTCGCTTGAACATTTATATTTTTAGTTGAAAATTAATTAATTTCGCGGAAAACTCATTTTTTTTCTAAATATACTTCTGTAACTGAAAATTGAAATATTATATGTTTGGTTTATAAATTTATCTTTTTTAGTTTAAAATTGAATTATGTCGATAAAAAATATTTTTTTTGTTATAAAAAAAAACACATTTTTTCTTAGTTGAAAATTATACTGTTTCGTTTAAAATTTACTTTAATTTTATTGAAGATTAATTTTTTCGGTGAAAATTGAACCATTTTTTGAAAATCAATGTATTTGGTTCAAAATTAAAATTTTTAAATTGAAGATTCATAATTTTAGTTGAAAAATCACTTGAGCTATTCTATTTGTTGTTAAGAATTCATTTCTTTCATTGGAAAAAAACTACTTAGTTGAAAATTCGTTTTTTTTTGTTGATAGAAAATTTATCTTTTGGATTGAAAAGTCTACTACTTGGTCAACATTTAATATTTTTGTTTAAAAATTCATCATTGTAATTAAAAATTAATTTCTTTGGTTGAAAGTTCATTTCTTTTCAGTTAAAAATTAATTAATTTTACTGAAAACTCGTTTTTTTTTAAATATTCTTCTCTAACTGCAAATTTTAAATATTATGTGTTTGGTTTGTAAATTTATGTTTTTTAGTTTCAGATTGAATTATTTTGTTGAGAATTCATTTTTTTGATTGAAAATTGATTGTCCCAACTGTAAATTTAATTTTTACGTTTTTTGTTAAAAAATAATTTGTTTCAATGAAAAAAAATATATCTTGTTGAAATTTGTTTTCTGTTGAACATTTATTTTTCTGACATTTCAACTGTTCTAATTTTGGTTGAAAATTGATTTTTTTAGATGAAAATTCGTGTGATTTGTTTAAAATGAGTCTTTTTGATAGAAAATTAATGTTTTGAGTTGAATTTAAAGCGATGCATTTTCCCGCGAAATTTAAACAATGTAATTATTATTAATGAAAGTAGAAAATACGATTGTTTAAATCCTAATTTAAAATGCTCAAAAACGCTCATTAAATTCTAAAAGCACATAAAGATCGAGCATATTCTCGAGCATCCGACTCTTTATGGTTGAAAGTTCATTCTTTTTTGTTGTAAACTCCACCATTATATTTTTAATTCGGAATTGATTTTTTTTATAACAGTTTTTTTGTATACTTCATTACACTCGGACCCCGATTTAGTAGCCGTTTCGGGAGTCGCCTGCAAATAGCCTTGTTAGGAAATCGGGGAAATCGAAACGTATAGGGTCAGGGTAGCCTGAACCGTTTCCAATGGGAATGCACAATATTGCGCAGTATAATCGACTAAGTATTGCGTTGAGAAATTGCGTGTGCCAGCAATTCTAGGAATTACTAAACCGGGGGTTACTAAATCGGGGTCCGAGTGTATATTTCTTTTTCAAATCTAGGTATAACTCAGAATCATAATTCTTTTCAAAAGTTACCCGTTCCAAGACAAAATTGTAATTCTTGTGGAAAATTCCTCGTTTTAGATCTAAATTATAATTTATTTTTGGAAATTCTATGATCCAATTCAGAATTGAATGCAATTGAAAAATTTCATGTTCAAAATCAGAATTCTACTCCACAAAGCTTTGTGTTTTTTTCAGGGATCAAAGCGGTTCAGTAGTTAATTTTGAGGTATAAGATGAGATTTTGTTGCGAAATAAGGTGATTACTAGGAGACTTAATTTATTATTAGTATTTATTTGACTGAAAGTTTTATTATTTTGTTAAAAAGTAATACTTTTTTTATTAAAATTAACTTTTTGGTTTAAAATTTATATTTTCAGTTAGAAATTCAACTGTTTTGTAGAAAAGTCCTATTTTTGGCATAAAAATTAAACAATTTGGTGGTAATTGTTTTCTTTCTTTACTCAAAAATCTCTTGGATGAAAAATCAACTAATAAATTTGTATTTGAGAATTCATCTTTTACCCTTAAAAAATTTATAAATTGGTTAAAAACTTAATTATTTTGTTGAAAAATCAACAATTGCGTTGAAAATTTATGCTTTTTTATTGAAATACATCTGTTTTGTAGAAAATTCGTTTCTTTTTGGCTTGAAAATTACTTTTTTTGGTTGAAGATTCATCATTTTAGATGAAAATTCATGTTTTTGGTTGGAAATGTAACTATTTTATTTACACATTTTTTGGGGGTTGATAATTAAACTATTTCGGTTAAAAATTAACTTTTTAGTTGGCAATTTATACTTCAGGGTTAAAAATTCAACTGTTCAGTAGAAAATTCGTCTTTTTGGTTTTAAAATTCAACAATTTTGTTAAAAAATCCATGATTTTGTTGAGAAGTCTTATTTTTTGGATGGAATCAACCGGTTTTTATTTAAAATTAGAATGCTTTTGGTGGAAATTCATCTATTTAATTAATTAATCTGATTTAATTATTTTTCATCAAGTGTTTTTGGTTGAAGGTGCATCATTGTTAGTTGAAAATTCAACTACTTGGTTAAAAGTTGAACTACTTTGTATTCATGTTTTCGGTTGAAGATTCATAATTTTAATTGAAATTTCCACTATTACATTTTTCGTTGAGAATTAATTTCTTTGGTTGAAAATTCAACTATCAGGTTAAAATTTGTACTCGTTTGTTAAAGATTCATTTTTTTCAAATGAAAATTCATTCTTGCAGTTGAAAATTCATCATTACAATTGAAGATTTATCTTCTTCTTTGCAAATATAAATAACTTGTTAAAAATTCAACTATTTGGTTGAAGAAATAACCTTTTGGGTTGAAAATTCATATTTTTGGTTGGAAATTCAACTATTTTGTTGAAAACTTCTTTTATTTTTTGCGGAAAATTAAATTGTTTTAGGACAAAATTTAACTTTTTTATTTTTTATTGAAAAATTCATCTCTCTGGTTGAAAGTGTAGTTATTTTGTGGAAAATTTGTATTTTGGGGTTGAAAATTCAAATAATTGAATGAAAAATAAACTGTTTCGTTAGAAAGTCATATTTTTTTGATGAATTCAAATGTTTTTTATTTCAAATAAAAATTCTTTGTGGTCCAAATATCAACTGTTACATTTGTTGTGGAGAATTCATCTTTTTTGGTTGGAAATTCAACTACTTGACTAAAAGTTGAAATACTTTGATAAAAATTAATTTTTTTATTGAAGATTCATAATTTTACTTGAAAGCTTGTCAAAATTCATCTTTTTTTGGTTGATATTTGAACTATGACATTTTTAGTTGAAAATTGATCTTTTTCTGTTAAAAATTCAACTATTCTGTTAAAAGTTGTACTCGTTTCTTAAAAATTAATATTGTTATTCAAAATCCACCTCTTTAATTGAAAATGTAACTAATTTGTTAAAAAATCGTCTTTTTGGGTTACAAATTCAATTATTTGTTTGAAAAAATATCTTTCGTTGAAAATTCATGTTTTTTTTGGAAATTAAACTATTCTTTTGAAAATTTAATTTATTTTCGACTGAAAATGAATTGTGTAAAAAAATAAAATTGACTATTTCATTTCAAGTTGAAAATGTATCTTTTTTAGTTGAAAAATCGCCTTTTTTGGTAGATTCATATTTTTGTTCCAAAATGCAACTACGGGTATTTGGTTGGAAATTGATCTGTTTTTTTTGCAAGTACAGAACTGATTCATCTTTCAGATTTAGTTTCTCGATTGAATCGTTAGCAATTTTTTCGCTTTCGCCAATGTCCTTCAAATCTACAAAATTAGCAAACAAATAATAAAAAATGTCTTCTAAAAAAATGTTTTAAAAAATTAATCAAAATCTTGTAAAAAAAAGGAAAATTTCGGTAAAAATGTTTGATATCATGTGTTTTAGAGGATTTGATAGACGTACGGGGAATAAAGTCGGTTAGGTAAAAAATATCTCTTTTTTCTGACCAATTCCACTGAATGGAATGTGAATTCTGAATCCTAATTGTTAGGTTTGAGTAACGTATACTTTGTTATTATTTATAATGATTTAATAATTACGAGTTCATGGGAGAATTACAAAAAAAGGAAATTTTACTTTGATTTCCGGTGAAGCGGTTCTCTCAGTGCTGACTCATTATTGAGCAATTTCGATTGTGAAGCTCGGATTGTGCTTTGTAATTGGGAAACAGTGTACTGTTGCACAAATTTCAACTAATTTGCGAGCTTTCAAACTAAACTAGTAATAATATAACTCCAATTTGGGCTATAAGAGCCGCCTCTAAATCCGTTATTACGTTATTGTCGATTGTACAAATGTTATCCATTAGTAAATATCAGGAAGAAAGACAAATTCATGTATTTTTATTAATAAAAATGAAAAAAAAATATTTAAACAAAAAACAGTTTTCGTGGATATACATGAAAATTTGGTTGGATAAAACAAATATTGGTTGATTTAACAAAATGCTTGATTAAACCAATGAAATTTGTTGGTTGCATCAACCAAATATTCCATTTCCTGTTCCAAATCTGAATCACAATTCTTTTTGAAAATTCTACGTATCAAGTAAAAATTGTAATTCTTCTTTACAATTTCTTGTTCTAGATTTATATTATAATTTTTTTTTATTTCTCTGATCCAATTCAGAATTACACATAATTCCTTCGAAAAATTCCCTGTTCCATGTAAAAATTTAAGTTCATTTTAACAAACTTCCTGTTTCATTTTGTTGAAAAATATGTATTTTGTTGAAAATTCATCTTTTTCGTTAACAATGTATATAGTTCATTCAAAATTCAACTGTTTTATAGAAAATTAATCTTTTTGATTTAATCAAACTGTTTTTCATTTTAAATAAAAATTTTATCTTGCTTAAAATATCAACTATTACATTTTTTGTTGAGAATTCATTTTTTTTTGTTTGAAAATTCAACTACTTTTTTAATTCATAAAAAACAGTAAGATCCCATCTCCCCCGACGTCTAGCATTATTTTTAGATGACCCCTAACTAAATTCGTAAAAAAAATTAGTCAGCCAATATTACGTAAGATAAGGAGGGAGGGTGTCAAAAATTACGGACATTGAGACAATTTTCCGGTTTGCTGTCTTTCTATGAGATGGCGGATATATTATTTTAGCCAATTAAAGAAAAAGTTCAAAAATATTTTTCAAGGGAAAATAGTTTTTTCGAAATAGTAGCAGAATATTGTTACCGTTCAAAAAAGTATAAAATAATGTCAATAGTGTGATTATTTCAAGGCCTGATTTTGGCCAACCAGTGAAGAAGTTGAAAAATATGTTTGAAGGCAAAGTGAAAAAACTGTTGCAATAGCGATCATTTTGAAAAAAACAGCATTTTTTCAAAATAGTAGCTAATTAGTTAAATCGATAAAAAAAAGTATCAAATAGTGTCAATAGTAGCTATTAAAGATAGTTTATTTCTCTTTGGTCTGACCCCAAAAAATATTCAGGTGTGGCTGACTATAGTCTGGCTTTACCACTTGTACTTCCATCTTCAAGGAAAAAAAAGATCCCCATTAAATTTTGAACGTACGTTTAAGAAAGTAGTTCAACTTTTAACAAAATAATTTAATTTTTCTGACTAAACAAGATAAATTATTAACGAAAAATGCAATAGTTGATACAGTAACCAAAAAAGATCTTAATTTAATATAAAGAACAGTGGAATTCATTTAGAAACGACGATTTTTCAACAAAATAGGTTATTTTTCAACCAAATTGTTGAGTTTTCAGACCAAAAAGAACAATTTTTACAAAAGAGTTGAATTTTCAACCAGTAAATATGGATTTAACTTTACACTTAATTTTCAACTTTAATTTCAAGATTAAACTTAAATAATTCAATTTCAAGTTTAAAAAAAATTAATGTTTAACCAAACAGATGGATTTTCAACTACAACTATAGAATTTTCAATTGGAATAAGTTAAATTTTCAGTTGAAAAAATTACTTCCAATAAAAAAACTAACTTTCAAAAAAATAGTTACATTTTTAAACAAAGTGATAAATTTTCAAATTTAATTTATGAATATTCAACTGGAATAAGTAAAATGGTGAATCTTTAACTAGAATAATTGAATTTTTGACCAAAAAGATGAATTTTCAACCAAGAAGACCAGTTTCTACCAAAAAATACGAATTTTTAACTGAAAAAGATTTTTTTCAATCAAAAATTGAATAATTAAATTTTTAGTCAGAAGTGAATTTTTACTAAAATCATCCAAAGAAAAAACAAGTTTTCAATGAAACAGCTCATTTTTCAACCAAAGAAATTAATTTGTAATTTAAACGGCTAATCTTCAATAAAAAAAATTGTAACCAAATAGTTTAACTTTCAACCAAATAATTTTATTTCCAACCTGAGACATGAATTTTCAACTAAAATTATAAATATTTAACTGGAATACTAGAATTTTTAACCAAAAAGAATAATTTTTAAACAAGAAGTTCCCACAAAAATGATGAATTTTCAACAAAAAAATGTATGTTTAAGAAAGTAGTTTAAGAAAGTAAAAAATATTTTAATTTATTATAAAAAAACAGTAGAATTCATTCAAAAGACGATTTTTCAACAAAATAGGTTTTTTTTCATCCAAATTGTTAAGTTTACAGACCAAAACGACCAATTTTTATAAAACCGTTGCATTTGCAACCAGTGAATATGGATTTAAAAAAAAAGAAATAGATTTTATAACAAAAAAGAGATGTATTTACGACAAAAAAAAGAATTTTCAATAAAATATTAAAATTTTTAAACTTTAACCAAATACTTTAACTTTTAACATACAAAGATGAATTCTTAACCAAAACGACGATTTTTCAACAAAGAAAATTTATTTTCTACCAAAAAAGACAAATTTCGAACAAAATACACCAATTTACAGACGAATAATTTAATTTTTAACTAAAAATGATTAATTTTCAGTAAAATAGATTTGAACTAAATAGCAGAATTTTGAACCGAAGAGAGGAATTTTCAATTAAAATGATGAATCTGCCATTCTGCAACCAAAGAATGAATGTTTAATAAAGTAGGTCAACTTTGAACGAACAAAAAACAAATTTTCTACCAGACTGTTGAATTTTCAATTCGAAATTACTAATTTTCTACGAAAGAGACGACTTTTCTAATAATAAAGACGAATTTTCAACAAAAAAGTTAATTTTTGACGGAAAAATTGCAGTTTTAATCAAAAGAGAGAAAATTTCCACCAACAGGATTAGTTTTCTACAAATAAAGACCAATTTTTGACTTAAAGAAAGAATAAATTTCAGCAAAAAAAAATGGAAAAATTACATTTCTAGGTTAAAAAATTAATTTTAAATGAAAAAAAGAATTTTCAGCAAAATATTTAAATTTTTAATCAAAGAGATCAACCCTCAAGCAAATAAATTTTCAACAAAGTGGTTCAAGTTTTACCCAGGTGACTGAATTTTCAATTTAAAAAATATCAATTTCCAGCCAAAAATAGTTACGTTTTAGTTTAAAATTGATTTTTCAACCAAGAAAAGGCGTTTTGTAACAAAAAGATGAATTTCCTACCAAAAAATATAAATTCTCAACCAAACAATAAAATTCTTCAATACAATTACAGACGTCAGGATGAAGCAACTGTAAGAGAAAAAATAAAAATACAAGGCAAATAAATTACTAACTAAAATAATAATTGAAATAATTTTTACTTCATATTTTTCTGAAAATTTGAATTATTAATAGCCCTTTAAACTATTCCAGAGAGAACTAAAATATATGTCCACATAATTTTGAAATTAAAATTCAGACTCATTTCACAACATCCCAAAGTTAAAAAATATATATAATTGGAATAGAGGTATTTTAAACATTAACAAACTCTTATTATACAATTTATAGTCAATAGTCAATTACATAAACTTGAAGTAAATAATCAGTTTGTGTTACATAATCAAAATTGATTAAAATTCAATCTTCATGTAATTTAAAATTGTTGGAAAAAATAATCAGCTAATAATTAATTAATCTGTTTATAACGTAAGAAACATTCAACTATAATTTTTATTCAAACATGGTAATAATTTGTACACTACATTGAGAACAAAATTCAGTATAATTTCTGAAAATTTAATATATTTGTAACCTTCCATACTAATTTCAGAAAAATAAGAACTTATTCACATACTATTTTGAAAACTGAATGCAGATACTCGTTTCACAACATCAGATTCATTTAAAAAATAATGTAATTAGTGGTATTTAAAATTTGAATAAACTTTTATTATATGTACATATAATTTTGAAAATTGATTTCAGATACTGATTTCGCAACCTCAGAGGACATTTCTGTAACTGGAAAAGGGCTATTTTAAATATAAATAAACTTTTATTCTACAAATCATAGTCAATATTCAATTAGATAATCTCAAAGTAAATAATCAATTTATGTTACCTAATTAAAGAATATTGAATTTCAATCTTAATGTAATTTGATATTGTGAACAAAGTTAATCAGCTAATTCTTAATTAATCAGTTCACAGCATAAAAAGTATGAAAAAATTACTTTCATTGAAACTTTCAAATAATTTCTAATTTTTCTTTTATTAAATTTGATTTATTAATCATCTTTTAACTAGTTTCAGAAAATGTAATTTCTAGCAGAAACAGTTAAAATTTCATTAATGAGTTCATAACATAGAGAGCGTATTCAATAATTATTTTCATTGAAACATTAGAATAACTTTTATTTAATATTTATCTCAAAATTTCAATCATTAATAACCTTTCGAAGTAATACCAGGAGAAATTGAAAGATATGCACATATAATTTTGAATTCGGATACTCACTCCACAACATCACAAACATTTGAAAAAATTATATAATTGTAATGGAGATATTTTAAAGTAAAAATACATTTCTATCATAAAAATAGCAGCCAATATTAAATCACATAACCTTAATGTAAGTAATCAAGTTATGTGACTTAATTGAAAAAAATTCAAATTCAATACCTTTATGCAATTCACTTTTTTGAAAAAAATGAATAATTCAATAGTTAATAATAGTTCATTCTCATTTCACAACATAAAAAACCATCAACAATATTATTTGCATTGAAACATCGAAATAATTTATATCTTATATTTTTCTAAAAATTTCAATTATTTATAATGTTTTTAACTAACTCCATAAAAACTTCCAACACATTTACACATAATTTTGAAGGCTGAATTTAGATACTTATCTCACAACATCGTGAACATTTTGAAAGTTATCAAATTGGAATAGAGGTATTTTAACTATCAATAAACTTATATTATACAAATTCATATCCAATATTCGATGACATAACGATTACTTCTATACTACAATCTTGCACAATATGGAGGTTACCTTTTATCATATAAAGGATTTGAACTTTTATTCCTGAAAATGTAATTTATTTATAAATTAGAATCAGCTAATGAAAATTTAATTCATATATAGTCATTTAACAACGTAAAAAAACCTTCAAAAAATAATTAATCAATCAGTTCAGAAAATAAGAAGCATGGGACTATAACTTTCATTAAAAAATTGAATTAATTTTTACTTTATATTTTTTCAAGCTTTATAATACATCACTGCGGTAGCGCCACGGACTGAGACTATTTTGTCATTCATCTAATCGAATGGAGTAGACTATAGTACGCCGAAGTATAACGCGCATATCATGATAAAGAAGAACATCTGCGACTGGATTAGAAATGTAGAAAAATTACTGAAATACATTTTATTTAACTCCGTGTATTGAGAAAGTCAGTCATAACAACCAAAGATATAATATCTTCAATAATAACTTACATTGAAAGTAATAGTGAAAATAAATAAATCGAAATAATTATCGGCGATCGATAAAATAGGAATCTACTTTTTTACTTCTGTTGGTTTTCATTTTCAATATATAGAGGTCACCCTATGACTTACTACGGCCAACACGAAATCTTTCTCCATAAAATTACGAGTTTTCATCTATAGGATATTACTTATTCTGCAATGATGAAAGTTGGAGTTGAATTATCTGAATAGGATAACTTCTAGACTCTTCTGAAATTAGTGGCTATGTCTCTACCTCAGTTTATAACTGTGCAAGGTATAAATGGTTCGTTCAATCATCCCTATCAATTTTCATCTCATTTCAAATCCTCGATAAATCCAATTTACCCTTCTTCGATTTTATAATCGCCTGGGGTAAATTATATTTCCGAGGTACTTTCTTCGTTTTTGCAATCGATGTCTTTGCCGGTATCTTATTATTAGCTATTACCTGTACAATTTTCGTCATTTCCTGGATGTCGATGACGCCATTACCATCAACATCGTACATGCGAAACGCCCATTTTAGTTTTTCCTCTGGCGTTCCACTCGATGTCACGTCAATTGCAAGTAAAAATTCCTGTAACAAAAAAGAAACAATATAATTAGAATTATTTTTGAATGAGTAATATACACAAAGTACTGTCAGAACAGGGGAAAATGAGTGATTTTTTAAAGAAAATAGGGGAATCCTAGGGGAATGTAGAAACCGAAGAGATGAATTTTTAACGAAGATACATTTTTCAGTTGACAAAAAAGTCAACAGAACTGATTTTAAACCAAAAAAAGTTTAATTTTCAATCCAAAAGGACGAATTTTCAACAGAACCTTTGATTTTTCAACCAAAAAGGAATTAAATTAAATTTTGAACCAACAATAAAATTGTTAACCAAAGAAGATGACTTTAACAAAATAGTTGAATTTTCAACCAAATAATTAAACTTTTAAAAAAATAGTTGAAATTTTTACCAAATAGCTGAAAGTTTAACACACGAAGATGAATTTTCAACCGAGAAGAATTATTTTCTACCAATAATATTCATCTTTTACCAAAAAGTTAATTTTCTACCAAAAGACGAATTTTCAAACAAATTCACGAATTTTCAAAGAAATAGGTGAATTTTTCAACAAAAAAGATATGTTTTTAACTAACAATGGAACAGTTAAATTTGCAATTAGAGGCCTGATTTTCAACAAAGAAGAAGGAATTATCCACCATTTGAATTCAACGAAAAATGAAGAATTTTTAACAAAATAGTTTAATCCTCTACCAAATAGACACATCTAACAAACAAGGTTAATTTGCCACGCAAATAGACGAATAATTTTTAACAAAATCGTTTGGTTTTCAAGCAAAAAAGTCGAATGTTTCAGAAAATATTTGACTTTTAAAACGGAATTAGTTCAAATTTTAACTGAAGAAAAAATAAATTTTTAACCAAAAATAAAATCGTTAAATTAAAAAAAAAAATAACTTTCTACCCAAATTAATTTTTGGCAGAAAAAAAAACGAACTTCGAACAGAATAGATCAATTTTCAAATAAATAGTTTGGATAATAACTAAAAAGATTAATTTTCAAACAAAAGTATAAATTTTTAACGAAAAAGTTAATTTACAATTAAATGGTGGAATTTTGAAATAAATTTACGTATTTTCAACAGAAATGCATTTTTTTAGAAAATAACTCAACTAAAACCAAGTAGTTAATTCCTAAACAAAAATTTCAGCAAAACATAATATAATAGTTAATATTCCAACCAAAAATAATTTAACTTAAAATCAAAAACAAAATTCATCCAAAAAACTTGAATTTTCAACAAAATAATTGAATCCTCAAACAATGCAATCCGAAAACGAATTTTTATCAAAATAATCGAATTTTCCACCCAAACAAAAAAAAAAAGAATTTTTATAAACCACAAAAATTTATTTTTCTATCCAAGAAGATTAGTTTTCTACCAAAAAGACCAGTCATCAACAAAATTCATGAATTTCCAACCAAGCACTTGAAATTTACACTGAAAAAATAAAATTTCAACCAAAACTGAAATAGTTAAATTTGCAATTGAAAAATTAATTTTCAACCAAAAATAAAAGAAATTTTGAACAAAAAGTTCAATTTTCAACCAAGAGAGGAATCTTCAACCCAAATTCAACAAAAAGAAGACGTTTTAATTAATTTTTAACCGAGAGAACATTTTCACTATAAATTCAAGTCTTTGGTCGAAAATTTATGTTGAAAATTCAACTTTTTGGTTAAGAATTTGGAAAAATATGGATACAATTTCTTTATTTTGGTCTATTTTAGTTGAAAATTCATCTCTCTCGTTGTGAATTGACTGCCTTAACTTAGATTAGAAATTTTTGATTGAAATGCATATATTTTGTCGCATTTTTTGGTGGAAAATAATTTAGTGGTTGAAGATTCACCTATTCCAGTTAGTAATTTATCATTTTGGTTGATAATTCCTCCCTCTGGTTGAAAATGGAACAATTTTGTGTAAAATTCGCCTTTTTTGGTTGAAATTTAATTTCCTAACTGAAAATTTAGCTATTTCATTTTTGTTTTCAATTTTTTTTTTTACTTAAAGATTCAACTATTTTGTTGAAAAACGATCTATTCAGTAGAAAATTAAACTATTTTGTTGAAAATGCATGTCTCTTGTTCAAAGTTCCAGACAGAGATTGAAAACTGAACTTTCGGTGAAAATTCGTTTTATTTCAAAAATTTTTAATAATTCAGTTGGATATTCCAAAATTCTAGTTGAAAATTTATCTTTTTAGTTGAAAATTCAACTACGTGGTTAGTAATTGAACTCCTCCGTTAAAAATTAATTTTTTTCGTTGAAGATTCATTATTTAACTGAAAATTCCTCTCTTTGGTTGAAAATTTTGGTTGTAAAATAATTGTTTCAACAGAGAACGTAAAAATTCAATTTTCAGGTGAAAATTTATTTTCATTTTGTTTCAAATTTATGCATTCTGTTCAAAATTCTCGTTTTTGGCAAAAAATTAATCTTCTTGGTTGAAAATTAATTTTTGTTTGTTCAAAATTCAACTATTCCAGGTGAAGATTCAGGGAGGTGTCAGTGAAAAATCACTGAAGGTAGCGTCACGTAAAATTTGGACACCCTTAAGACACCAATTTGAACTTTTTGGAAAATTTCACTCAGTTAAAAGTTAAACTCTTTTCTTAAAAATTCATTTTTGTGGTTGAAGATCCATAATTTTAATTACCTTTTTGTTTGAAAATTTTGGTTGTGAAATAATTGTTTTAACTGTGATTTTGACAATTGAATTTTTAGGTGGAAATTAATTATCTTTTAGTTTAAAATTAATGTATTCTGTTTAAAACATGCCTTTATTGGCAGAAAATTAATCTTCTTGGTTCGAAATTAATCTTTTTGGTTCAAAATTCAACTATTCCAGTTGAGGATTCAGAGAGGTGTGAGTCAAAAATCACTGAAGGTAGAGTCACGTAAAATTCGGACGCCCTTAAGGCCACGTGATGAGTGGGTCACGTGACCAGAATCCTACCTTACCGGCACTTTTTTTATTCCGTCACTTATCTTCACTTTTTTGTAAATAATTTTTTTTTTTTTGATTTTTTCATGATTATTGCAAATTAGGACCATACCCACACTTCTTAGTATCTCAAATTTACAACTCGATGTGGCGCTTCGTGTGAAAGTAAGTTTACAAATAAAAAAAGGGCCGTTAAGGTAGGAATCTGGTCACGTGACCCACTAATCACATGGCCTTAAGACACCAGTTTGAACTGCTTGGATAATTTGGATTCTTTCGTTTAAAATGTAGTGTATTCTGTTAAAAAAAATGCCTTTCTGGGCAGAAAATTAATCTTCTTGGTTGAAAATTAATCTTTTTGGTTCAAAATTCAACTATGCCAGTTGAAGATTCAGAGAGGCTTGAGTCAAAAATCACTGAAAATAGTGTCACGTAAAATGCGGATGGCCTTAAGACACCTATTTGAACTTTTTGAGAAATGTCATCCTAGCCAAACTTTTAGCGGGGATTGTATGAGTACGTTTTACAAGTTTTCGGAAACATATCTCTGAAAGCCTTAAGTAGACTCGTAGCGAGTTTAGAGGGGCGTAAGATTGGCAAAAGTGGGTCAGCTGCTTGCCCGAGGTAGGCTTGCGAGAGGTGAGTTTTATGGAGCAGAGGGTTGTAAAAATAAAGGAGTAGCTGACCCCTACCTCAATCTCACACAAGATATGGTCCCTGGCGGCAGCGGCAGTCTCATATTGACCCAAACACCCTAAATGACACCCTAAATCCACGGCTAGAATTCTGCTTCATCCCTTGGCCCACTCCCCCCTAAATCACAGAGTCTCTATTAAGAGACTTGCTCGCAACTCACAACCAGTGAAAATCCCTCCTGGTACAGTGGTACCTAACTCACACCGAATATTGGGATGGACCTATTCCTGCCCGGATGGGATTTACTCCAGCAATTTTCTGGGTGTCAAGGGTCCGGGGTTTAAGGACCTAAGTGCTAAATTCCAGAAATGCGTTTTATCGGCTCAAAATTAATGTTTTCCCCTAACTCATGCCTCTTTAGACAGGGCTCGGAACTGCTCAAGCTTAAAAAAATAGTAAAATAGCAACCATAATTCTCTCAAAAAAGTAACCGAAAAGTAACAATAGTACAGCAAAAAAGTAACCAGAAATATAGCTTTTTACCAAGAAAAATGAAGTTTCCATCCAGGGTGGCGATTCGGCTGACGATTTCAAACTCCCGGACATTTCCCGGTTTTTCCGAGTCATGTTTTTCAAATTTCCCTGTCAACTAAAAGTAACATATTCTTTGTTGCCGCTAAACGCAAACATTTATTTTAATTCATGACGTTCATTCTAAACATCCTTTAGCACAACAGAGCAAAAAACTGCAAAATAAATGAATTTTGAAACCAAAATTTCAATTTTGCACTACAAAAAATATCAATTCTTAACAAAAAATGGAATAATTGAAGTTTTAGCTGGAAAAATTAATTTTCAACCAAAAATAACGGATTTTCAAAAAAATAGTTCTATTTCCAAACGAAGTGATGAATTTTCAACTAAAACAATGAATCTTCTACTGAAATTGTGGAATTTTCAACAACAAAAGATTAATTTTTACTAAAAAAGATAAATTTTTAACCAAAACTTGAATAATTATATTTTGTGCTAAGTAAATTAATGTTCAAGCGAAAAAATGAGTTTTCAACTAATACTATGGAATATTCAATGGGAATAAGTTAAATTTTCAGTTAAAAAATTACTTTCCACAAAAGAAACTAACTTTCAACCAGAAAAAACTAACTTTCCAAAAAATAGTTAGATTTTCAAACAAATTGATGAATTTTCAACTAAAATTGTAAATCTTTATCTCAAATAGTTGAATTTTGAACCAGAAAGATGCATTTTCAACTAGAATGAGGAATCTTTAACTAATAGAGTAGTTGTATTTTTGACCAAAGAGATGAATTTTTATCTAAAAAAGATCATTTTCCAATAAAAAATGAAATAATTCAATTTTTAGTCAAAAAATGAATATTTAACCTAAGAGATGCACTTTTAATCAAATATTTTTCCATAAAAAAACTCAGATTTCAACCAAAGAAATGAATTTTGAATTAAAATGATAAATTTCCAACAAAAAAAATAATTTTTCACAAAAGAATTTAACTTTCAACCAAATAATTTTATTTCTACTCTAGGAAATTAATTTGAAACTGAAATGAGAGATATTTAACTGAAATTAAAAAAGACAAATTCTTATTCAAATTGTTGAATTTTAAGGAAGAAAAGATCAATTTTCAACCAAAAATGGACATTGAAATTTTCAGTTGAAGGAATGAATTTTCAACCAAACTGATGAATTTTCAACTAAAATGATCAATCTTCAACTGGAACAGACGAATTTTGTACCAAGAAGATGAATTTTCAACCATAAAGATTAATTCTCTACACAAAAGGCGAATTTTTCTCAAAGTACATAAATTTTCAAACAACTAGTTTAATTTCTACATAAAAAACATAAATTTTCAACCAAATAGTTGAATTTTCATCCAACTACTAAAATAGTTAAATTTTTAGTTGAAAAAATTTGTTTTCAATAAAGTAGTTACATTTTCTACAAGAGATGTATTTTTAAATAAAATGATGAATCCTAAAACAAAAAAATTAATTTTTAACAAAAGATATATTAATTAGAATAATTTAGAATAATATTAGAATAATAATTAGACTTTTCAACCAATAAAACTAATTGTCTACCAACAAAAACGAATTCTCAACAAAGTATATAAATTTTTCAACAGATCGTTGAATTTTCTACTAAAAAAATAATTTTTCAACCAAATAGTTCAATTTTCAACCAAAATAATGAATTTTCAACTGGAATAGTTAAATTTTAAGCCACAAAAAAGAATTTTTAACTAAAATTATTAATCTGCAACTAGAATAGTTGAATTTTGAACCAAAAAGATTAATTTAAACGTAGAATATTGATTTTCTACAAAAAAGTGAAATTTGGAACAAAATACATGAATTTGCAACTGAAAACGATAAATTTTCGACCAAAAATTAAATAGTTAACTTTTCAGTTTAAACGATTTCAACCAAAAAGATAAATTTTCAAGTAAAATGGTGGAATTTCTAACTGGATTAGATAGATTTCAAGTTAAAAAAGTTAAATTTTCAGTCTAAAAAATTAATTTTTAACTACAAAAAATTAATTTTCAACCTTTTCAACTGCTAAATTAAATTTTTAATTAACAGGATGAATATTTAACCACAAAAATGAATGTTTAAACAAGACGATTAATTTTCTACCAAAAAAGACGAATTTCCAAAAAATACGTAGATTTTCAACAAAAAAAGATATATTTTCAACAAAAAATGGAATATTTTTAGATACAAAAATTCTTTTCCTTGCCTTGATAAGGGTGCTGTGTGAGCACCGAAACGTTGGTAATGTAATTTGCATGCTTTTTTATTGTGATTTGATAATAATAAAAATAAAAAAGACGAAAGAAATAAAAAAGAGAAGGAAGGGGATGTGGTTGGTTGCCTTCTCATTTTTCTTTCCTCTTTTTTATTTTTGTCCAAAGAAACAAATTTTTTTTATTTATTTTTTATTTTGTTTTTTTAGGAATTGCAATAGGAGCATTTTGTGGTGTTTGTCCAAATTTAATCGTTGAATTCTTGTCGTTTTTTCAGGAATTCTATATATTGAATTGATTGTTGGACGTTAAATGGGATTTTGAATTTGATTTTATTCTGATTTAAAATTCTTGAATTTCAAAATAAATTTTATTCCAAGGAGATGAATTTTAACCTAAAATGATGGAATAGTGAATTAGATTAGTTTAAATTTTAGTCAAAATTAATTTACAAAAAACTTAATTTTCAACAAAATAGTCCAGTTTTCAATAAAAGAAAGTAATTTTCAATTAAAATTTTCGATTGAAATTTTCAATTTCAAAATTTAAAAATTTTGATGCCATCAAAATTTGATCTTTAACCAAGTAGTTAAATTTCCAACAAAAAATTGAATAGTTAAATTTTCAGTTAGAAAAATTAATTTCATATCAAGGAGATGACCTTTCAACAGAAATGATGGAATATTCAATTACATTAGTTAAATTTTTAATTATAATTAATTTTTAAAAAACCGAAACTTGAACAAAATATTTCAGATTAGATTAGTTCAATTTGTAGTTTAAATTAATTTACAAAAAGCCGAATTTTCAAAAAAATTATTCAGTTTTCAACCAAAGAGAGGAATTTTCAATTAAAATGAAGAATCTTCAACCAAAAAATTAATATTTAAGAAAAGAGTTTAACTTTCAAGGAAGTAGTTGAATTTTCAACCAAGAAATAAAATATGATATTTTTCAATTAAAAATGCAACTGCTTGGTTAAAAATCAATCTGCTCTGGTTGAGGATTCAACTAAGTCGAAAATAAAGTTGAAATATTATGTTAAATTTCATTTTTTTTTATTTCAAGATTCATCATTTTAGTTGTAATTTGATCATTTGGTGGAAAATCCAACTTTTTTTCTTGAAATATCGTCTTTTTGTGTTGAACATTCAACGATTTTGGAAAGAAAGTCATATTTTGTGTTAAAAATAAATAGAAAATTTTGTTGAAAATTCTTTCTTTTTTAATTGAAAATTAAACTCTTTTGTAGAAAACTCGTCTTTCTGGCTTCAAGCTTCGACTACTTGGTTGAAAAGTTGAACTGATTTGTTCAAAAATTCATTTTTCGGATAAAAAATTATAATTTTAGTCAAAAATTCATCTCTTTGGTTGAAAATTGAACTCCTTTGTAGGAATTGTTTTTTTGTTGAAAATTAATTTTTAAACTGAAAATTGAACTATTTACTTAAAAATTCAACTGTTTGATTGAAAACGAACTTTTCTGTTGAAAATTCACATTGACGAGTTTGAAAATTTAGTTGTTATATAGATAATTCTTTTTTTTTGGCTCAATTTTGAACAATTTGGTAGAAAATATAACTGCTTTGTAGAAAATGCGTTTTTTAAAATTGAAAATTGATTTTTTGAAACTAAAATTTGACTATTTTATGTTTGGTTAAAAATGTACCTTTTTTATTTAAAAAATTTAATTATTTGGTTGAAAATTTATGTAATTTGTTGGAACTCTGTCTTTTTTCTTAAAAGAAACTAATCTTCTTGGTTGAAAATTCAACTATTTGGTTATAATTTTATTTTTTAAATTAAACTATTTAACTATTTGGTTCAAAATTGACGTTTTTTGTTGAGAATTCGTCATTTTGAGTAGAAAAGTAATTTTTTGGTTGAAAGTTAATCTTTTTTCATTAAAAATGCAACTGTTTGGTTGAAAATTAATGTGTCTGTGTTGTGGATTGAACTATTTTGTTGAAAATTCGAGTACGTGGTTAAAAGATAAACTATTTTCAAAAAATGCATTCGTTTTGTCGAAGAATCATCATTGTTAATATAAATTTTCATCGATTATTAAAAATATTGTCTTTGCTTTTCTTTTCTATTATGTTAGATGATACTATGAAACATAAATTATTTTAAATAATACTAATTTTATCATTTACATTAAAAATTGCGTACAAGTAATAATTTTGAAGTAAATATAGCCTTTAATTTTCTGTAATTATTTTACTCTACAACTATCCCTCTTAGATACTTATTTCATTATATTAACATCATTTCATGTATCACATTTTCGTTTATATTTATAAAATAGAGATATTTTTTATTTAGAATTTGCAAATGCAAGAAGGGAACTTAAATTCTAAAATTAAAATATCTCGAGTGCGACTGATGTTTAAACTTCACATTCTAAGGAGAATTTGAAATTCCCGGCTTATTGAACACATTCAGAATATTTTATTTATAATAAAACTTAAAAACTGAAACTTTCAGAAGATGAACTCTCGGGCGCGGATTAAAGAGGGTATAATTGTGAGGGTGCACGTGTGCCTAGTGGACACTTGACAATGCAAAAATAGAAAGCAGAGAAGAAAGAACTCTTGACTTGACGAAATACGAGTTTCTTTTTAATAAAAAAAATATAAAATTCCTGATGAAATTTTTTTACAGAAGTTCATGTGATTGCTGACTCTGTTAACTTTACTTAACTATTCTTCATATATTTTTTATAGCTACTCTGAGAAACATGAAATTGCAGTGAGAGGATTTTAAAATTCAAGGCAGGTCAAATATTTTTCCTCTAAAATAGAATTGTTCTTGAATGGAACAATTTTTGGACACTTAATACATTTTTTTATATAAAAGTTAAATTAATCAATGAACTAGAAAAAAATGGTATTAGAGAAGAAAATGAAAAAAAAAAAATTAAAATGGTAAAAAAATGAAAATTAAATTAATTAATAAATTGATAATAATAAATAACAATAATTAATAATGATTGATAATAAATATATAAATTAATTCATTAACTAAACTGAGAATGGTATTCAACCAGTTACAGACTTCAGAGCCCAAAATGTGGAATTTTCAACCAAAAAAGAGAAATTTTCAAACAACAAAAAAAAAACGAATTCTCAACAAAAGAGATGACTTTTCAAGCTAAAATAAATCTTTTAGAAAATATTTGACTTTGAAACCCAGAAATATGAATTTTCAACAAAAAAGTTAATTTGCAACTAAGAAATACAAATTTTCAACCAAACAGTTGCCTTTACAACCAGATAGTTTAACTTTCAAGCAAAAGAGAGGAATTTTTAACAAGAAAGTTGAATTTTTAACCAAAGAGTTAAATTTTCAACCTAAAAAGATGATTATTCAAACAAAAAAGACGCATTTTCAACAAAAGATTTGAATTTTCTGCGAAGAAAAATTTTTCCAGTCATGAACGAAATTTTTTAAAATAAATTTTTGAATTTTCAAGCAAAAAGAAAGAATGTTCAAAAAAACAGTTGAATTTTTAATCCAAAAATATGAATTTTCAAGAAAACAGTAAATCTTCAACTAAGTAGTTGACCTTTCGAGCAAAAGAGGAGAACTTTTAACAAGAAAGTTGAATCTTTAACGTAAAAAGATGAATATTCAAACAAAAAAGACGAATTTTCAAAAAAAGATTTTAATTTTCCACCAAGAAAGATTTGCCAGTTATAAAAGAAAAAAAATCAACTGAATTGTTGAATTTTCAAGCCAAAAAGAATAACTTTATAAAAACAGTTTTTTTTTTAACCAAAAATATGACTTTTCTACAAAAAGCTTAATTTTCAACAAAATAGTTGAATTTTCTATCAAAGTAATTGAATTTTCTACCTAAAAAGATGAACTTTCAACCAAGATGATCAATTTTCTACCAAAAAAGACGAATTTTCAACAAATAAAAGAATTTTCAATCAAATATTTGAATTTTCAACTAAAAAAGATCAATTTTTATCATAGTTCATACCCATACCAAAAGAGATTATAATTTTTAATGAAAAAACAGTTGAATTTAACCAAAGAATACACGAAATTTTCAATCCAAGAGGAAGCATTTTTAACAAAGAATTGAATTTTCGACCAAAAAAGATGATTTTATCAAAAATAGTTACATTTTTCAACCTTCGAAGATGCATTTTCAACCAAATGGTCGAATTTCCAATCAAAAAGGATTAAAATTCCACCAAAACTCATGAAATTTTCAAGCAAAAAAAAAAAAATGTTTTAGAAAACAGTTGAAATTTCAACAAAAAATTTCATTTTCAACAAGAAAAATGAATTTTCCATCAAATAGTTAATTTTTCAATTTATAAATGATTGATTTCTAAACACAACTGGAATAGTTAAATTTTTTCTGATAAAAAATTAATTTGTACAAAAAAAAATGATTTTCAACAACAACAAAATACATTTTCAACGAAATAGTTAAATTTTCACCCAAAAGGATAAATTCTTCACCAAGAAAATTAACGTTCTACCAAAAAAAATTTTTGTAACAAAATACATCAAAATTCAATGAGATTGTTTAATTTTCTTCCAAATGGTTAAGTGTTAATACAAAAAATAGTTTAGTTTTCCACCAAAAATATGAATTTTCAATAAAAAAAGTAAATTTTCAATCACACAGTTCAAGTTTCTAAGAAAATTGTTCGATGCTCAAACTAAAAAGATAAATTTTTCCACAAAACATTTTAATTTGGAACCCGAAAATATGAATTTTCAACTGCAATAGTAAACATTTAACCAACAAGAAAAGACGAATTTGCAACAAATTAATTGAACATTCAGCCAAATAGTTTAATTTTTAACTAAAAAATATCAATCTTCAATTAGAATTATCAATTTAATTAATTTTAATACTACACTTGCCTTTATAACCAAGAAAGAAAGGTGATTTTTTCACAAAAAAGTAAATTTTCAAAAAAATAGTTGAATTTTCGACCAAAGAAATGAATCTTCAACAAAAAAGATTATTTTCTAAGAAATAGTTTAATTTTTAACAAAATAATTGAATTGAGAAGCAAAAGAAATGACTTTCCGACCAGAAGATGAATTTTCATTCCAAAGGGACGAATTTTCTGTCCAAAGCATGAATGTTCAATATAAGAGTTGAATTTTCGACCAAAAAAGATGACATTAAAAATAAATATTTCAATTTTCAACCCAATAATTAAATTTACAACCAAAATAGATGAAGTCTAAACCAAAAATATAATAGTTTCCATCAAATGATGAATTTTCAATCCAAAAAGACGAAGTATCTATCCAAAAAATTTTGTCGATGTTTCGAGAACATTAACAGTTTAATTATCAAACTGAAGGCAAGCTTGAATACCCAGTAATATAAGATTAACTGAGAAACTCGTACTGATTTTTTTTTAAATTTAATAAATACTTATTATCATCCTTTACAAAATGAACAGTTCTTTCTTTAATTTCTGTTCCTATTTACTTTAATTTAAGAACACCCGAAACGTCATTACCGTACGGCGTCCCAGCCTCACATTGCACAAGGATAAACTGATTTTTTCCCTTTTTTTTTAAACAATAACCTGAAAAACGCTTAACATATCAAGTTCGTAAACTTCAGATAAACATAAATTTAATGTATGCACATTAAGCCAAATGAATAATATCGTAAAAACCTCAAAGTCTGCCCCTCAAATTTTGTCATTTCAGACGTCATTAGCGTACGTCTTTTTTTCTAGTAAAATATTGTAGTTATAGTTGAGTAATAAATACAGAAATATTAAGCGTATCATTTACTACAAGATTCTATAAAATTGAGCTTAAAATATTAACAGCACAAAAGAAGGGGAAAAGGGGAGAAAATGGGAAAGAATGTAAAGTCTACAGATAGTGTGAGCCCTCAATTGCTACTTAACATTGAAGTTTGAATTTATGCACTTCGGAATTTTGTTTGGCAGCTATAAATCGCAAACTGCACACGCCAGCTAAAAATGCATTACATCATAGGCAGCAGTTTATCATAACTGAAAAGCAATTGCTTATCCGGGGAAAAAACTATAGAACTTTATTATTGATGTGATTTTTACTCGTACTAGTCATGATTTTAATTGGGATGATTTCAAGATACTTCATCATGAGAGAAATAAAAAAGAAAGAATTATCTTATTTTGCCGACCACGGTAATTCATTTTTCATGATAAATATTAAATAGTGTCGATTACTGGTCTCGAGAAACTAGAAAAAAAATCGACCTCAGTGCGGATTTGAACCGGAAATGCCACTATACTTGAGTAGAGCGTTAACAAATTACGACGCTTTGTTAAAAATCGAACTATTTCGTTGAAAATTTGTTTTGGCTTGAAAATTCCAAAATTTGATTACAATTTCTTTTCTGTTTTGACTAACAGTTTTTTTAGGGTTACAAATTCAACTATTTTTGGTTGAACATTCATCAATTTGATTTGAAAATTTATCTCCTGTAGAAATGTAATCTTTTATGTTTAAAAATACAACTGGTTAAGAAATAATCTGTTTCGGTCGAAAATTAACTGTTTTGTTGAAAATTCACATTTTTGGGTTAAAGTAAAAATCTTCATCAGAAAATTCAACAGTTTTGTAGAAAATTTAAATATTTGGTTGAAACTTTGTCTTCTTGTTAGAAAATCCATTTCGTTGTTGAAAGTGAAACTGTTTGGTTAAAAATTCATATTTTTACAGGTTGAAAATTAAACTCCTTGGTTGAAAATTAAATTTTTTTGCTGAAAATCCATATTTTCGGTTTGAACATGAAACACTTTCGTAGTAAATTCAGCGATCTGTAATAAGTTACACTGTTTTGTAAAAAATTCTTTTTTAGATTCAAAAATAATTCTCTTGGATCAAAATTTAACAAATCCATTTTTGGTTCAAAATTATTCTTTTTAGTTTAAAAATTTAAACTACTTAATTAAAAATTTTCAAAATGAAAAAATATAAGCTAAAAATTAATCAAATAAAACATGGACTAACACTTCATCCATTGTTCAAACTGTTTAGTTGAAAATGTATGTAATTTGTGGAATATTCGTCTTTTTCGGTTGACAGTTTTATGCTTTGGTACAAAATTGAATTATTTTGTTAAAAATTCAACATGTCTGTTAACAAGTCATACTTCTTAGCTGAAAATTTAACTGTTTTGTAGAAAATTCATGTTTTGTAGTTAAAAATTAATCTTTTCCGGTTGACAATTAACTTTTTCGTTAAAAATCATGTTTGGGTAAAAATTCAACTGTTTTGTAAAAAATTTGTTTTGTGATAAATTTTTTGTTTGTTTGAAAATTTAACTATTTCAATAAAAATTTCTGTATTTTGTTGAAAATTAGCTTTTTTAGTAGAAAATCCATTTTTTTGGTTACAAGTGCAACTTCTTGGTAGAAAATTAATCTGTTTTTTTAGGATTCAAGTATTTTGTTAATAATTCATTTTTTTCATTGAAAATTCTTCGTTTTTTAAATCTAAATATTTTTCATTTCAAGACACTTGTTCAAATATCATCTATTACATTTTTCTAAATAATTCACCTTTTTAGATTGAAAATTCCACTTCTTGGTTGGAAATTTACTTTTTTGTTGAAAATTCATATTCTTGGGTTGAAAATTCAACCGTTTTGTACAAAAACATCTTGGCTTGAAAATTTCTCATTTTCGTCGAAACTTAAACTATTTGGTACAAAATTGAACTGCTTTCTAGAAAATTCGCTTTTTAATTTAAAATTAATTTTCTTGAATGAAAATTTAATTACTTCATTTTTGGTTCGAAATTAACTAGTTAGTTAAGAAATTTCCAAAACGAAAGAAATATAAAGTCAAAATTAAATAAATGATCAATTTTTATGTATTTTATAAAAAATTCGTCTTTTCTGGTAGAAGATTAATCTTCTCGGTTAAAAATCCATCGTTTTGGTTAAAAATTTAACTATTTTGTTAAGAATTCTCATCTTTTGGGTGGAAAATTCATCATTTTGGATAAAAAAATTTTTCTTCATTGACTGAAAAGTTTTTCTTGGTAGAAGGTTCGTCTTTTTCTTTTGAAAATTCATCTTTTTTAGTAGAAATTTCATATTTTGCAGTTAAAAATACAACTGTTTGGTTGAAAAATAATCTGTTTCGGGTGAAGATTCGGCTATTTTTTTGGAAATTCGTCCTTTTTGGTTCAATTTAACTGTTTTTTATTTAACATGAAAATGTTTTCTTGGTTAAAATATAAACTATTACAATTTTCATTGAAAATTCACATTTTTTATTGAAAATTCAAATACTTGGTTGAAAGTTAAACTACTTTGTTAATTCAGAAAAAACTTTAATCAATTATTGAGACAATTTTCCGGATGTTTTGATTCGTTGATATGAGAGAACAACTTAAAAATATTCTTTCAAGGAAAACTAAATAAATGTGACTATAAAGTGACTTTAGTGGAATTTTTGTCGACATAGTAAAAAATAGTGTCATCGCTCAAAAAAGTGTCAAATAGTGTCAATAGTGTGGTGAGTCCGTAACCTGTATTTTGAAAATGTATAATTTTATTCCCTTAAATTTATTCCCTTCCAGAATGAATAAAATATAGTCTATTTTAAACTCCACTACGATTGAAATTGAAATAAAATGTAATCATTTTCTGCAATCAGGGTTGTATTCTCTCGCATTTTGGAATATACATATTTATAAAGCCTTTCGATTAGGTTCATTGAAAAGTTACTATTCAAAGGAGATACTGAGATATTGATGCTCGGATATTGTATGATGTGGGGGTATTCATCCGAGTTCATTCATGTATGCTCTGAGGGAAATTATTATCAAAGCTCTACTGTGTTTAATAGAGACGGTACAAATATCTGTTACAAAATATACAATATGAAATGAACACAGAGATAGAAATTTACCTCAGATTTATTTTATACTAAATTAATTCGTTTATTAACAAACTGAAAAATATTTATTAAAATTAGATAAGGGTGATTGTCAAAAAGTTCAACACTGTCCCAGTCATTTTCAACATTTTCTTTGAATAATATTTTTTAATTCAGATTGAAATGAAGTTCATTTTATCATGAATAATTTTCGCAAAAAAGCTAGAAAAATATTTATAATCAAAAAATTAAATTCAAAGATAATCTAACTTTTCGGCTCATTAGAGACAAAAATAACATAATGAAAAAAAGGGGGAAAAAGGGAAAGAGTCAACCAAAAAAACCAACCTCTCATTTTTTCCTTTTTTGCAAAAATTATTCATGATAAAATCAACTTCATTTCAATCTGAATTAAAAAATTTACATATATTTACCTCAATTTTATTGTAAGAAATCTTTCTTTTTTATTAAAAAGTTTTTGTGAAAAATAATATATTTAATTTTAGTTGTTTTATACATGCTTTTGAAAATTTAATAGTCTAAATAGACTGGTATCAGAATCACCCACAAACTTTGAATAATAATTTTTTTCCATACATTATTTCAGCAAAGTACTTATACCAAAGAAAAATTTAATAAATTTTCAAAATTTTAGACAACTTCAGGCCTCACAGTCCCTATGGGATAAAATATAGGGATCAAAGGGTACTTTTCGTCACGCTCATAGGGTACTTTTTTCGCGCTCAAAGGGAAAAAAATTAAGATAAATATATAAGACTTCAAAAAAATTCAAGTTAAATTCCAACAATTTGAATGAATTAGAAACAATTTTAAGTGTGAGAAAAATTCCATTGATTTCCGTAGAATTGGAATGAATTTAGAGGAATTTAAGATAAACGAGAAGAACTCGATGAAATTCATAAAAATTCAAGGGGAATTAAAAAGAAAATTTAATGAATTGAAAACAATTTTAAAATATGAAGCAACTTTTAAGAATTCAGTAACCTTGAAATGAGCTTAGAAAAAATCAAGGGAATTCAACAGAATTTTATGAAACGTCTGAGAAGAATTCAAGGTGAGGTTAAAAGCCTCCAGGAACAATTAAATAAAAACATTCAAAAATTTAAAAAAAAATCCCTTGAATTGAGTATAATTGAGTAAATTTAGAATAATTCAAGTGAAGTAAAAAAATTTAAGGGAATCCCAAAGAATTTAAAAGAATTCAGGGTGAATTTCAAAAAATTATTTCAAATCTCTTCAAATGTTTGAAACCCCACTATTTTCTAACTAAAAAAATTACTAATGACTACAAAATAATTCAAAAAACTCAAATGAATTGGAAAAAGTTTTAAAAGTCAAAAAAATCCATTTATTTCTGTAAAATTTGAGTGAATTTAGGAAATTTAAGGGAAACGAGCAGAATTAGATGAAATGCATAAAAATTCAAGGTGAATTAAAAAAAAATCAAATGAATTGGTAAAAATTTAAAAATATGAAAAAATCAAAAATATGAAAAAATGCATTGAATTAAGTAAGTTTGAAATTAATTTGAGAAAAAACTAAAGAGAATTCAAAAGAATTTGATGAAACGCCTAAAAATTTAAGGTGAGTTTTAATGACTTCGAGATGAATTAAACAAAAACTTTAAAAAAATCCATTGACCTGAGTAAAATTGAGTGCATCTAGAAGAATTCAAAAGGATTTGAAAGAATTCAGGATAAATTAATAAGAATTTAGGGTGAATTCGAAATGAATTTCAAAAAATGAATGAATTGTTAAAATTTCTTAAAATATTTCTAATCCTTTGAATCTTTTGAAATTCCTTGAAAATTTTTAAAGCTTTTGAAAATACATGGGAATCTTTTAAAATACCCTAAAATATTTCAAATCCTTTGATTTTTAATCTCTGCAAATCTTTAAAACCCTACGAAATAACACACTTTTCTTGAATGAATTCTTTAAAATCCACTTAAATGTTATTAAATCTCTTTAAATTATTAAAATCAATGAAAATTTCCTTGGAATCTTTTTAAATGGCCCAAAATATTTTTAATCCTTTGAAATCTTGTGAAATACCTTGACAATTTTTGAAGATCACGAAAATTACTTGCAATTTTGAAAAATACCCAAAAATTTTTTAAATCCTTTGGAATCCCTTCGAATTAATTGAAAATGGCATGGAATCTTTTAAAATATCATGAAATCTTCAAAATCCTTGAAATCCCTTGGAATTTTTTAAAGCTCTTGAAAATTACTTAGAATTTTTGAAAATATCCCAAAAACTTTAAAATCCTTTTGAATTCCCTCAAATTATGGAAATTTATTAAAAAATTCCTTGGCATCTTTTAAAATGCCCCAAAATATTTGAAATCCTGTAAAATCTTTTAAAATTATTTGAAACTCTTAAAAATCCTTGGAGTTTTAAAAGAAAAACCTGAAATTTTTTAAAGTCTTTGATATCATTATAAGACGAAACCTTTAAAAATCTTCGCTATCCTATGAAACTCTCAATTCGTGTGAATAAATCCTTTGAAACCTTTGAAAATTCTGGTACATTCTTTGAAACCCCATGACATTTTATTTAAATCCCTTAAAATCATTCAAATTCATGGAAATTCCTTGGAAATTTTTTTATCTTTTAAAAATAATGCTTCGGCATCTGTTAAAATACCCTGAAAAATTTGTAAATCCTTTGAAATCTTTTAAAACCCCTTGAAACTTTATGCAAATCTTGAAAATTCCGTGAACTAAGAACTGGCTTGATGAAAAAGTGACCATGTGATATGCCTGCTTTTTCTTGGTAGTTACTAAAAAATTTTCTTACAGAAATTCCCTGACTTTTGCCTTTTTTTTTCCAAATCTCTGATTTTCTAGTTTACCCAGACCCAGACTGCATTTTGTTTTATTGAAGTGATAAAAATTTGCATAAGAAAGAAAACTTTTAGTGGAGGAAAATTTTCTGCCTTACGAACTCATCCATAGAAACTTTTATACGTGAAAAATGTGATAACACTTAAATGCAGACATGGTGTATAACATTTTTATGGTTTTTGAAAAATGTAAGCCAATTTAGTTATTGTTTTCTGAATAAAATATAATTTAGCTTACAGACTAAACTGACCTATTCCTTTTTTAGGAGGAAGTGAGGGAAAATAATGGGAAAGGAAGTAAGGGAAGTGGTAGGAAATTAAGTAAGGGAAAACACAGGAAGTGAGAGAAAATGAGGGGAGCGGTAGTGTTGAAAAAGAGGAAGGGAAGTCGGGGAAGTGAGAGGAAATTAGGGGAATTGTGGGAAGGGAAATTAGGGAATTGAAAGAAAGTGACAAGGAGTAGGGTAACAGAGGAGAGATGAGGGGAGGGGAAATGCTGGAAATGATGGGACGAGAAGTCGGGCAAGTGAGAGGAAATGAACGGTGAGGAAGTAAGGGTAAATGAGTGGAGGGAAAGTAGGGGAACTTAGCGAAAATGAGAGTTGGAGAAGTGGGGGAAAAAGAGGTATTGAAGGGGAGTAGGGTAACCGAGGAGAAATGAGGGGACGGGAAGTATTCGAAATGAGGGTATGAGAAGTCGGGGAAGAGGAAATTAAATGTGAGGAAGTAAGGGCAAATGAGTGGAGGAAAAGTAGGGTAACTTAGGGGTGGGAAAGTAGGGCAATTTAGGGGTGGGAAATTGGTGGAAATAAGAGGTGGAGAAGTAGGGGGAAAACAGGCACTGAAGGAGAGTAGGGTAAATGAGGAGAAATAAGGGGAGGAGAACTAGTGGAGGTGAGGAATAATGAAGGAAAGGGGAGTATTGAAAACCACAGGGCCGGAAGTAGGGGAAATATGGGGAGGGAAAGGAAAGAAGGAAAATGAGGGGAAATTAGGGGTAGGGGAATAAAGGCGAAATAAGGAGAGGGGAAGTAGGAGAAGTGAGGGGAAATTAGAGAAGGGGAAGTACGGGAAATAATTAGAAATGAGGGTGAGTAGGGAAGGGAAGTAAGGGAGGAAACAGTTGTGGATTTTTAATTTCCCTTTTTATTTCTCCTGACTTGCTGATGTGAAATGTGAGATATTGAGAAGACTTTAGAGGCGTGGTGTGAAATGATGGTCACATTGGGAAAACGGGCTGGGAGTGTTGGTGTCCCTACTTGCGGTTACACATTCCCGCAGAGGGAATACTTCAGGTGCAATAAATTGTTCGGTCCCGGGCTCTCCGGGCGGAATAGTGGAATTCGGATGTACTCTCACGGTTGAGTTCAAAAGATATAGTTGCCTCTGCGATTCATAGGTCCAGGGAAACGTTCATCCGTAGCATTTCTCGTTCGTATACACAAAGGTTTACGATCCTGCTCACGTCAGAGATATTAGCCTGGGGTCGTTTGTCAAGCGCGAATTATTAACCATACGTTACTCCCCTGTGCGTTGATCAAAGTTGTTTTTCATAATGGCAAAACAACTTTACCCTCCTTTTTACAGCCAATATGGGAGGATCCAGATATTACGTGACGCCATTTTTCGTCATTTTTGACGCCCTCCTCCTCTTGTGACAATTTATCAATTTTTGGTGAACCCCCTCTCATTCCCCCCTCAAAATGTAATGTGACACTTAAATTAAGAACCCACTCCTATTTTTAAATACGAGAATGAATGGAATTTTATATAGCCGTCAATCTAATAATGAATAATGAGTTTAAATTGCACTCAACTCCGATATAAGAACGGTTTCGGGCATGGCTTGCACTGGTCTCGATCCTAAACTGGAGGAATCCAAACGTAAGCAGGCAGGGCTGAATTATTTCTGTTATATTTGGACGCATGACGCAACATGATGCAACTAATGCTCTAATAGTGCGGTTCTCGAGCTGTTTGTCACGCTTGACTGAGCACATCCTCCCTTTCAGCCCTGCAGTAAACCGGGGATGCTTATATCGGAAGTCGAGTGTATTTGATACTAGTATGAGAATACTTTTAATTCAATTCTTTAGACATTTTTTTCATTTGAGAAACTTGAAGAATATATACAGATTACATTAGACGGCAGATCAACTTAACAGGTTAGGTGCCGTCCACGAACTCTTCCCCCCTTTTTCTCGATTTTTCGCTTAAATTTAAAATGAATTAAGGGCATGTGACAGTCTGTCACGTGACAAATTATTACATGTTATTTTATTAGGCGGCTTTATAGTTATAGAAAAATTAATATATTGTACTGAAGACTTGAGAAAGCGTTCAAAATATATGTGAGGGCATGTCTGTCTGGACCATTTGGCGTTTTATTTGGTTTAAGTAACGCGTTTCATTAATTCTATTTTAGCTAGGGCTTTGAAGCCCTGCTCTCAGTTACATTTCAAATAAAGCATTAAAAGAACTGCACTATTAAATGAAAATAAAAACTTAAGTGGGCTAGACAGACGTGCTCTTATTTATTTTGAACCATTTCCAAAACTTTAAAAAAAATGTTAACATTTTTTAAATTATAAAGCAGCCGAGTACAAAACATGCGATTGATCACGTGACAAACTCCTTTGTTTAACAATTCAAGGAAATACAACTATTTTGTTAAAGTCATTATTTAGTCAAAAATCTAACTACTTGGTTGAAGGTTAAACTACTTTATAAAAAATTAATTTTTTTGGTTGAAGATTCATCTCTTTAGTTAAAAATTTAACTATTTTGTTAAAAAATTAGTTTAACTTTTGGTTGAAATTTTTTTTTCAACTGAAAATTTAAGTATTCCATCTTTGATTGAAAATTTATCTTTTTTAGTTCGAAGCATATTAATTTTGATGAAAACTGTTCTTGGAAAATTCATCATGTAAAGTGAAAATTCATCATGTAAAGTGAAAATTCATCTCTTTGCTTGAAAATTTGACTATTTTGTTGAAAATTCGTTTTTCCTTGTTGAAAATTAATTTACTGTTTCTGAACAGTAACTTTTATATTTTTGTTTGAAAACTCGTGTATTTAGTTGATAATTTTTTCTGTAGACAATTAATCTTGATTAAAGAATCAATTTTTTCATTGAATGTTGAACTTTAAAATTTTTTTTTTTAAATTCAACTGCTTGGTTGAAAATTAATCTTTTTTGGTTCAGGATTCAACTAATTTGTTCAAAATTCGTTTTTGTTGAATTTTCCATTTAAAATGAGAATACTTTTTGTTGACAAGTTAACTATTACATGTTTGCTGTTTAACTGAGGATTCATTTTTTTTAGAAAAAGCGACTACTTGATTTAAAGTTGAACTACCTTGGAGAAAAATTATTTTTTCGTTTGGTTGCAGATTCATCATTCAAGTTGAAAATTCAACTAATTGCGCCTAAATTAACTTTTTGTGAAAAATTCATATTTTCGAATTGAAAATTCAGTTGTTTTGTACACTGAGCGAAGAATTCCCTTGTGGTTCGGGTTTACACCCCGATAGTTCGGGTGGTTTCTCATTTTTCTGTTTCACACGAAGGATTGGTGCGCTCGCACGACTGAGTCGCGCGAGCACCCCAGCCATTCGAGTGCTCACCCGAAACAGCAGCGGCCGAACTGGTGGGGCGCCCGCCCGAATGGCTGGGGAGCTTGCACGTATGATTCGGGAGATTCGAATCGTCAACCGCGTTGGATGTTGCGCGTTCGACGTTTGCGCATGTTAGCTAATGGCCGCAGCTGATGAACATCAGGCTCTTCCGGTTTGTCACTCTTTCTAGTTTATGTCGATTTTACTGTTAATGTGCGAGATGTGAGTCAATGTCAGTGGAATAAAGTGTAACTAGTTATCTGGTTTTTCTTTGGCCCGAATTTCCCGAATCATTCGTGCAATCTCCCCAACCATTCGGGCGGGCTCCCCACCAGTTCGGCCGCTGCTGTTTTGGGTGAGCACCCGAATGGCTGGGGTGCTCGCACGACTCAGTCGTGCGAGCGCACCAATCCTTCGTGTGAAACAGAAAAAAAGATAACCACCCGAACTATTGGAGTGTAAATTCAAGAAGATGTTAACAAATCAGATTTTTCTTCAAAATTCAACTATTTGGTAGATCCGACAGACGTTGTCCTGTACACACGTCTTAATTTTGAAAATTTTGAATTTTTTTGAATAACAGTGGACTGAATTGTGAATCGAAATCATTCTCGAATCCACTGGAACACACACACAAAATTTCATCAACATCGGTCCAGCCGTTTAGGAGGAGCTCAGTCACATACACACGGACAGAAGAATTATATATA